>JAECUM010029128.1:0-44001 GCA_016617855.1 Megalonaias nervosa | reverse complement strand
GAGCCCCCAGTCAGCAAGGCCGACGGTCTAGGTGTGCTAAATATAAAATTAATAAGGTGAAAGGTATAACAGTTTAATAAACTATATCACGGTATTCAACAACTACATGACAATTTTTCAATGCAATTGCTTCCAATCAATACAAGACCTATTCAAATTGCCAGTTATTTCATCACAGGAAATTAAAGGTGAAAGTGTTTCTTCCCGTGTCTCTTCTATGTTACTCATCTGTAACTTCTGCCTTGTCAGTACTTCCGGTACCCTTGTTTCCGTTCTCCGGCAATGCGCCTTCGCACAACTGTCTATTCTCCCGACCCTGTGCCTTCGCACAACTGTCTATATTCCCGTGCTCTCCGCGTCTTCTCCTCTCTCTAATCTTCGGGTGGAGTTCTATCAAACCCTGAATGCTTCCTCAGAAGCCTTTGTTCCAAATCTCGTCCGAATTTCCTAGAACTCCCTTTCCCGCTCTTTTTACGAGTGCCATATTTGCTCTCGGAGTACATGATATTTCTTTAATCACTTCCAAAACTTTACGGATTTTTCCAAAACGAATGTTACAGGCTAATGTCTGGCTGCGTGAGAAATCCGCCCAAAATTTTACTATCTTAGTTCTGATTGGATACCGGTGGTCTCTTTGAAAACTGTCTGGGGTAGTAACACTGATACGTTATAATGTCGGGTTTTCCGATCTGTAAGCCTAAGCCGACCGTTTACATCCCTGGCTGATTGAAAAACAGAGTTTCTCACCACCACGGCAAGGTTCTCTTGGAGTTAACCGCGAACTTGAGTGTGAGGTAATGGCTAAGGCACGGAGAGTTAGTTTCTTTGTTTCAGAATAGGTCTAAAGTCGTAATAGTATGTAACACGTATTGACATTACCCAAAGTACTTTGAATTACGAATTCTATCAGAAGACACGTATAAACATGAGGCAGGAACTGTTAGCAAATTTTCTCACACAACGTGACATATATCCTGGAATATATTATTTTGATTAATATGAAGACTGTTAGCATATCATCACACTTCAGGGCACAGGTGCATTAGTAGATTAAAGACTACAGGCATATCGACACCTTCTGCGCTGGATTTTAATTCGAACACCACTGGAATTTAATTAGAACTTTATTCATCAGGACAGGTGATAAATTGTTTTGGACTATTTGGGATTTAATTCGCAAAACTATAAGATCTTTTTAAATTTTCAATTTGTATTCTAGGGAAACTAAATTATTTGTTGAATGTTAACTACTTGTTGGTTTTTGCTCTTTTCCATTACTTACTTTAAGACAATAAACGCAATATAATTACAAAGATCCCCAGTTTTACAGATATTTCTATAGATCGTTGGATAGTTATAAGCACAGATCTACAATCCGTAACTAAACCTATTACAAAGATCCCCCGTTTTACAGATCTATCTATTGATCATTGGGGAGTTGTATCAGCACAGAGTTAAGATCCTTAACTAAATATACCTTGGCAAAGCATGCTATGAGTTTTATCTCACCGTGACAAATATTGTAAAATGCGAGACGCCGCCCTTACGTTGGGCGCCAACTTTTGGTTCAGATCTCTTAATTTTCGTCAGGGGATAATCATCAGACTTTGACCACAAACGCCTAGTGCTTGGGGTGGAGTGGGCTGGGTGATATCCCTAGACAGCGAAGGGAGCTCGAATGTCAATATCACACGGATCTGAAAATCTAAAGTTGTTTGTATTAACAAATAGAGCTTTTAGCTCACAAGGGGATAACTGTATTTACTACTCGAGTTAATTATCTTTGTTTCTTCTTTAGGATATTTATTCATGTATACATTTAAGAAATGATGTACATGTATATTCATATTTTCATGTTTTGTACATTGTTTCATAAACCATTCATAGCTTCCAATCATTAATTATTATGAAGCTAAGTAAACTTTATTTTACGACACGACTGCTTTCCACAAACACCTTGGGGTGAATGTCACAATTAAAGATTTGCATTAACGTTCTGGCTAAAGTTTTTATTTGCTTAAATTTCTTAAATCCATTAGAATGGAGTTTTTGGATGGGGTTGGTGGTCGTTTGAAGTGGGTGTAGGGAGGCATGAAACTAATTTTAATAGTGTTGGACTTAACTGTCACTAATGTCTCGCTGAATTCTCCGGGACGGAATACCTCTAGTCCACATTAACACATTTACCTCCCACCCCCTCGCCCAGACAGAAGGTTCTAAAAAGTCCATAATAGAAAGAACACAGACTCAGTCTGATTATTACATCATGTGCCAATGCGCAGTAGTAGCGGTTCTTTTTCTTGGATCCTGGCTAGTGGTGTGACATGATATTAGCGTGGGAGGATGGAATCTCGAAATAGTGACAGGTAAGTAGTATCTTAATAAAAATTAGCCCCTACCGCTTCCAACACCAAGAAATCACATAAAATACATTTTAATAGCAGTATTGCAATACGTGTCACTCTTGCCTTGCTGATATTTGCCAGTTCGGATAGAGATGGATGGACTGAAACTAGTATATACTCACCAGTATGTTAGGTTTCCATTGCTGTAAGTTGGCGGCAGATTGGGCCATAGGAAACGATGCCTTCGCTCTGGTGCGCCAAAGATTCAAGGTGGAAGGAGGAAAAAGATATATGTGGCCTCCAAAACGCAGTTCTCATAACGTCCTCCAATGAACAATGGTTTAGGTAGGTCCATTTAGTAGCTATAGCTCTCACTTCATCAGCTTTAATTTTCATGAAGGAAAAGTTCCTCCTAGTGAGGGACTGATAAGGTCGATTGACAGTGAAGACATTTCAGATGAAAATGGTGGACGCTTCCTATCCCGTCTTCTTCAGTTAGAAGCGGTCAGATAGAACTGCAACGCTCTAACTGGGCATAGAAGTCTCTCTTGATCATCCGCAGCGCAGATGAAGCAATGACTGGGATTCTCAATAGGAAGTGGAGCTACCAACGGCAGCAGTTTCTTTGCCAGAAAACCTGTTTCACAGTGGAAAGAAACAGACTCGTAATTATCGCTGAACAGAAAACAGTCCTTTAGAACAGACAATGCATGAAACTCCCGCTTTCTCGCAAACGCCAAGGAAAGCTTCGTAGTAGCAATATGACAAAGTCAAACATGCGAGAGATTCTATCTAGGCATTAGTGAGTGCAACAGAGATCTCTGCAACTTAAAATACTTAATAAGTCGGAGAGATGTGGATCGGAGACAAATAGTTAACCAGTGTGGCCCTCTAGCTCTTAACAGTTGATAATGAACAGTCTCCCTCTCTTCGAACAGGGAAGGAAAACGGCTCTCCGTTGTGCTTTGAGAGACAGTTAGGATCAACGCACTTTTTGCTGCACCAATCACAGAAGATTCTCCACTTTACATTGCAAACTCGCCTGGACAACTCAACTGGTAAATTTCCTTGAAAACATGTCCTATTGTATTGATCGCTTCAGATGATGGAAAATATGTGGGTTTCTGTGAAGAGACCCCCTGTCCTATGACGGTTGAGTTGGTTCCTCCTCTGAGGTAATAACCTGGGTAGGTCATCCGGACCCTTGAATAACTCGAGTGTTTAGACAAGGCCTTGTTATTAGAGACAGTACATGTTCTCTCTTCGAACACGAAAACAAAAAGAGTCTGCTTCTGAACTTAGAGAGGAACGGGCGCTTCTTCTCTTAGCCTGGGTAATATAGTTGGAAACTTTACTCGAAAGCTTGCCCTAGCGGATTGATTGCTTGAGATGAGCCAAACGTGGGGGTGGAGAACCTGTGAGTTCTTGTGAAGAAGAGACCCCTGCAAGCAAACAGGCGATCCAACTAGAAGCTTAGCAAAATTTTCTGCTTCACCCGCAACCCCCTGTTCCCGCTAAACTTAATTCTGTAACACCCTCCCAGCACAATTTGACCTGTTTGATGCAAACTTTGGGCATAGGTGCATCATATGCCGCTGGACCGCACCTTTCGCAGAATGCCTCCACTGACTAAGCCCTCTGATCTGGTACTGGGTAGATACAAAAGGAGAGTTTCTTCCTCAGTCTCGTCGCGAACAAATCCACTAAGGGTCTTCACCACAGCCTGAACAGCAATTCAGCTATGGTCTCGTGCTGAGACCATTCCCTGGGAAATAACTTGCCTCTGAGTGGGGTTCGGAGGTGTGCATTGGGATTCTAGAAACTGGCTCCAACTGACCCACCAATTAAGTGATGGAAATCTGATCCTAGAGAAATCCGAGCTGACATGGGATCCCTGAACGGTCTCCTGTTCGCTAGAGGAAGAAACCTGGCATGGCGCAAGAACAGTCTTCTTAGGGGAACCAGGTCCGCCAGCGCGTTCATTGTTCTATGGAGGGATAGGTAAAGGCTAGCTGAGAACGAGGCATGGGCTTGAAGAGCCACCATAAGATCGAGGATTCTGTATATCCTGTCCAGCGGAACACTGACTTACCCTCAACTGGTGAGGACGTTCACCCCCCCCCCCCATATAAACTATATTCTGATAAGGGATTAGCTCCGATTTCCCTAGGTTTGGAACTGGTCCTAGCTGGATCACCGCTGGACCAGCAGCGGGACAGATCTTAAAAGAGGGACTCTGTTAAGAGGTTCTTAAGCAATAAACTGTCATCAAAATAATGTAGGATAGGCCTCTCCCGAGTTCCCTGGAAATAGGACTTACGGTTTGTGAATATAATCCAAAATTTAATCCTAAGATTGAAAAAATACAAGTCCTATCACTAAACAGTTCTAATAGAATCCGGGTTCAAATCTCGATGAAATTCCAATATGGAGGCAATGACGTCAGATTAGGTCGTTGTACTGGTGGTAACAGATCCTCGACTGAATCACAGTTTATGTTTCCGTTAAACTCCAGAATAAATTTCCACTAAATTTCTTTGTCCCAGAACTTTTTATAAAAAAGTACACTTGTTTAGTTTTCTAGAGAATAAATTATTAAATCCAAAAAACAGATGAAAAACAAAATGGCAACAACAATTAGAAACACCTTGTTCCCTCAAGGTGTTACAAACGACTAATTGAAAAGCTCTCAGAATGGGTATTAAACCCAACTAAAACATCATCCCATTCTTGCGTGATAGGTCACGTGGTCTCTTAACACTTGAACAATGCAATAGAAAAAATGAAATTTGTCACGTAGCTAGAACAGCCCTATCTAAGAACCCAATTCTCATGCTGAAAATATATAAAAAAAGTAAGACTGTTTACAGTTCAGCCAACATGTGGGCCAAAATGACCTTGGCAGTAACCAATCGTATTCACTTGATGTTTATAAAAACTGTGAGCTAAAAAAAGTGCTTAAGTAACATTAAGATCTAATCAGGTCAAGCCAATTTTCGGAAAAGAAACTTAAATCCAAAGAAAATTGTCATTACAATAAAATGTAATGAAACAAAAATAAAATAAAAAGAATTTTAAAACATACAAGCAATTTAATTACATATATGTAACACCAGTTCTAGAAGACTGGTAAGACAACTGTAATCTGATGAAGGAACCCTCCTCAGAACTTCCACAATGAGATAACAGCTCTCTCCTTTTAGGGTCGCTCGATCAGCTTGTCACTTTAACTGGCTAAGGGTTTTGAGAGGATTCTGCTTGTCCCTCATAGGGTGGTGGGTGCGACTCACTCTCAACTGTATTATTTCCTCCCTTGGGAAGGACTCAGGATTGAACAATCACCAGCACTGAGTCAGATCGACCATCAGGGATCCTAGGGTCTTAAAATTCTCCAGAGAGAAAGAATCCATATCCTCCAGGGATGGAGGAGTGTTCTTCTGTAACAAATATGTTCCTCTGAGGCCCTAAGATCCATAAATGGATCCCTTACTCGCCAGGTACTCAATAATCTAATATGCTCCTGGGATCTGACAATAAACATAATGGCCAACATTCCTCCGTCACGATTTGTGCCCTTTTATGCCATGCTTATCAACACTCTGCGATAATTTATTTCCAGCCAAGGAAATTTTCTGAGGCAGAAATACAGAATACTGATGGTGATAACGAATGGCGTGTGACTGCCATTAACACAATATTGAAAATAAAGATGTGAAACCTACAGAACACAATATTAAGGATAATGTGACTTAAAAAATGCTTTACTAATGAATATAAATAGCGAGAAACCTTGCAGGAGTGTCTTAAAGATTCATCAAATATTAGTCAATGTACCACTAAATTACATAGAACATTACAGCTCACAAAAATCTGTTTTGTGAAAGTAGATGATACCTTAAAGTTATGTGAAAGTAGATGATACCCTGAAGTTAAGTGAAAGTAGATGATACCCTAAAGTTAAATGAAAGTAGATGATACCCTAAAGTTAAGTGAAAGTGGATGACACCCTGAAGTGAAAGTAGATGACACCCTAAAGTGAAAGTGGATGATACCCTAAAGTTAAGTGAAAGTAGATGATACCCTAAAGTTAAGTGAAAGTGGGTGATACCCTAAAACTCTGGAAATATAAAAAATAAGTATATTAATGATCCAGGTTCTACTAAGTTTGGATGTCATAGCTATTACCTGCCCTATTGCAAAAAGGTAAGATATAATAATAAGGAAATGATTAAAAATTCTTCCAGGAGCTTACATAGCCACTAAATATATGAAAGACTGTGTTATCGCTCTAACAATACAAAAAATTTTTAAAAAAGGGTGGCTCATCAGTATGCCAATGGGCCTCTGATCTGGGAGTCAGACTGGATCAATGTGTTCTCTCTCCACCAGACCTTCATTCAAGGTAAGCAAGGCAATAGTGGCAGATTTTGTATTACTGCTATTAAAAGATTTACTTCATACTTGGGATGAATCATCATGAAGCTCAAGACAATTAAACTGGCGACATACACACATGCCACTTTAGCATTGGGGGTCAAGGTCAATAAAAATATTTACAGTAAGGTTCTGGTTCATATTTTGTAATTTGTTATTTCTTAAACCCTTGATGGATTTTCTTCACATTTTGTATAAATCATGAAGCTAAAATTCAGTGACATGCATGCTTGAAACTCTGACCCTGGAGTAAATGATAAAGTCCTAGAAAATACGTAAAGGATTTGTTTGTTTTTTAAATTTAGTTACATTTCTTAAAACCTTTCAAAGATTTTTGTCATATTTGGACTCGTTATGACATCAGCATAACTCAACTGGTGGTATGCACACTTGTACTTTGACTTTGGGGTTAATATCAGTCATAGGAAGGTTTGCAAAGGTTCTGATCAAATTTATTTCATTTGCTTATATTTTGTTATGAAGCCAAGACAATTTATTTGGTGACAAGGACATCTACACATTTGACCATGGAGTCAACAGCACAGTCACATAAATTTTTTTTAAAATTTTGGTTAAAAGGTTTCATTTATTTTTGAATTTTGTTCATATTTTGGAGGAATCATTCTGAAGCAAAGACAACAATCTGGTGATACTGTATGGTTGTCACATACCCAAAGGTCAACATCACTGTCACAGAAAACCTGCATTCAGGTTTTTTTCCACTTTTTCGTCTCCTTTACATTTCCTAAAACCTCAAAATGGATTTTTGTTCACACCTGGGCTGAATCATCACAAATATTAAACAATTCATTCTTTGACATGCACTGTGGCTCCTTTGGATCTTGTGGTCTATGTCACAGTCCTAGACAATTTGCATTAGGGTATTTTCTTGGTGGGAGTTGGTAGATCATCTGACTCACAATCCAACAGTTGCAGACTCAATACCCACCTTGGCCAGCTCATGTTTTGCTTCCTAGGCAACCTTTATTTTTGGCAAAGTAAAGCCAACAACCATTCTTTCTGCATGTATTCCCATTTATAATTTATACTTAATGGATCCCAATGTTTTTAAATATCAAAATTATGGGCAAAAATTAGATGTTCATTTTTAATTCCATCCCAACGGGACCTTTCACCAACTTGGATCATCCAAAAGTGGAAATGTCTTCTAATGACATACTTTCCAGCATATTAGCAAGATCACTGTAAACACTGACCTTGATCTGAGTCACCATTAACTTCTTTCTGTATGAGATATCAGAACTAATTAAACTTGCATTTTTTATTGTTTATCCTGCTTCCATTTAAAAGTTAACAATATCCCAATAATATTCATCAAATCAGTTGACAAATACTCTACTGTTATGTTACATTTCTGGACATATTATTTTTGGAAACTTCTCAAATTTTAATTTTAATTTCTGGTCATATTCCACAGCATCATCCAGCTTTCTATATGACTTGGCAGCATAAATATGCATTTCATTTTGCTGAAAAGAGGCGAATATGTTGTTTGCCATTTTCTACTAATAAAATGACCAATGAAGTATTCCTCTTGACTTCCCTTTGGATAACCAAATAGAAATTTTATGTCTAGCTGATACTGAACTTTCTTTAACTTTTTTGTCTAATTGGGGTTTTATTTTTGGATTGCATTTACTTGCAGGGATTTTATATGACATTCATATTCAAAATAAAATCTTGCCTGGCTGTGTATGAGCCAATTCTCCATGACCCAAGTGATAAAAATATCATTTCTCTTCCTTTATACTTTTAATTTGTTTTCTATACATGAATTTATGCTGAGGAACATAACATCTGATCTTTTTATCAAATATCATAATCAACAACTCTTTTTGCTAATAATATAGTAAAATGTGATCAATCATTGTTTCAGCTGTAACAAATAAACAATTGAATTTTTTCCTTTCAGTTTGCAAAGGATACACAACTAACCGTAACAAACAACAGCTGTCAACATTTACCTCTAAACCCTCTGTATGTAACTGAGCATAGAAATCACCTGCAAGCATGACACGTCCTTTATTTACATAGCCTTCATATAGGGCACTTAACTCCTCCAGACATCCTTTATTTACATAGCCTTCATATAGGGCACTTAACTCCTCCAGACATCCTTTATTTACATAGCCTTCATATAGGGCACTTAACTCCTCCAGACATCCTTTATTTACATAGCCTTCATATAGGGCACTTAACTCCTCCAGACATCCTTTATTTACATAGCCTTCATATAGGGCACTTAACTCCTCTAGATGTCCTTTATTTACATAGCCTTCATATAGGGCACTTAACTCCTCTAGATGTCCTTTATTTACATAGCCTTCATATAGGGCACTTAACTCCTCTAGATGTCCTTTATTTACATAGCCTTCATATAGGGCACATAACACCTCTAGATGTCCTTTATTTACATAGCCTTCATATAGGGCACTTAACTCCTCTAGATGTCCTTTATTTACATAGCCTTCATATAGGGCACTTAACTCCTCTAGATGTCCTTTATTTACATAGCCTTCATATAGGGCACTTAACTCCTCCAGACGTCCTTTATTTACATAGCCTTCATATAAAGCACTTAACTCCTCCAGACGTCCTTTATTTACATAGCCTTCTTATAGGGCACTTAACTCCTCCAGACGTCCTTTATTTACATAGCCTTCATATAGGGCACTTAACTCTCTAGATGTCCTTTATTTACATAGCCTTCATATAGGACACATAACACCTCTAGATGTCCTTTATTTACATAGCCTTCATATAGGACACATAACACCTCTAGATGTCCTTTATTTACATAGCCTTCATATAGGACACATAACTCCTTTAGATGTCCTTTATTTACATAGCCTTCATATAGGACACATAACTCCTCTAGATGTCCTTTATTTACATAGCCTTCATATAGGACACATAACTCCTCCTGGGGATCTTTATATGTCATTATGTTCTCTGTAGGAAAATATGTCTACAAATGATACTGGTACTCACATAGGGTTTATCATCCTCTGTAAGTCTACAATTCTGTGATACTGGTACTCACACAGGGTTTATCATTCTCTGTAGGAAAATAAGTCTACAATTCTGTGATACTGGTACTCACATAGGGTTTATCATTCTCTGTAGGAAAATAAGTCTACAATTCTGTGATACTGGTACTCACATTGGGTTTATCATCCTCTGTAGGAAAATAAGTCTACAATTCTGTGATATTGGTACTCAAACAGGGTTTATCATCCTCTGTAAGTCTACAATTCTGTGATACTGGTACTCACACAGGGTTTATCATTCTCTGTAGGAAAATAAGTCTACAATTCTGTGATACTGGTACTCACACCGGGTTTATCATCCTCTGTAGGAAAATAAGTCTACAATTCTGTGATACTGGTACTCACATAGGGTTTATCATTCTCTGTAGGAAAATAAGTCTACAATTCTGTGATACTGGTACTCACATAGGGTTTATCATTCTCTGTAGGAAAATAAGTCTACAATTCTGTGATACTGGTACTCACATAGGGTTTATCATTCTCTGTAGGAAAATAAGTCTACAATTCTGTGATACTGGTACTCACATAGGTTTATCATTCTCTGTAGGAAAATAAGTCTACAATTCTGTGATAGTGGTACTCACACAGGGTTTATCATCCTCTGTAAGTCTACAATTCTGTGATACTGGTACTCACATAGGGTTTATCATTCTCTGTAGGAAAATACGTCTACAAATGATACTGGTACTCACATAGGGTTTATCATCCTCTGTAAGTCTACAATTCTGTGATACTGGTACTCACATAGGGTTTATCATTCTCTGTAGGAAAATAAGTCTACAATTCTGTGATACTGGTACTCACATAGGGTTTATCATTCTCTGTAGGAAAATAAGTCTACAATTCTGTGATATTGGTACTCACACAGGGTTTATCATCCTCTTAGGAAAATAAGTCTAATTCTATGATACTATTCCATGATACTGGCACTTGACAATTTGCCTGACACAAGGTTAAATATTCTTTCAGACAAGATTTACCACTCCACTTTTCCACACCTAAGTTGAACTCAATTGGAGTGATCAATAGTACTGTCGACTCTGTGGATGCTTATGTAGTTATTACAAAGCAAATAAATATATTACTATGATCTGATAATATGTCTGTGCACGGGAAGAAGAATTAGTTGGTCTGCAGTTATTATTATTATTATTAAAATTTAGCTTTCATGCTGATTTGTCTTGTGTTCAGGAATAAATCTGACTGCTTACAAGTCATTTGTTTTATTTTGTTAAAAGCATTTCAATACAATTTCTGATACAGCTACCTTTGTGTTACAAGCATCTCAGTATGATATTCTTTTTTGCCCATAAAGAGAGAGAGAGAAGGAAATACTGGAGTGCAGGCATATGATGAGAAAGATTTAAAACACAGAAAAGGCAAGAGAGAAAGACAAGAAAAGATGATTTATGGTAAATGGCCTCTTTCTGTTATTAAAATTTAAAGTACATATTTTGCATGACCGCATATAAATCCCTGTATTGTATACACAGTTGAATCCTTTTATTACACCTTCCAGGATTCCATAAAATTTCTTGGCTGGGACAAAATGTAATAAAAAATAACATTAATGCAGAGGTACTTAAATCGAGACTTGGATCAGTACTTGGATGTATATTCACCAATTTCTTAAATTCGGGTTGTTATACACCGATTCCATTGTTCTAAATGCAATGAAGCAGACTGGTACAAAGATTGTTAAAGTGAGTCCTGTACTAATCATAGACACCCAATATGAAAAGGACATATTGTAGAAAATAACACTTTTTATAGCCAAATTTAAAATTTTCAGTCAATTCAGAGATTGAAGACACTGATGAAAAGTCATCTTTGCCAGACAAGGGTTTTATGGAGCCTACCACATGACGTCCATAATACTTATGGCATGCAGAGAACAAATTCCTGTGCAGAAACATCACCACATGATTTTGCAAAATCATTATTTGTGAGGGAACTGTGTCAAATGTGGCCCCCAAAAACTGCTTTATAGATAATCTTAAGTCACCCGTCATCCATACTATGTTATAAACAACCACAGCGAAAACAACTGAAGTTTCTTAAGTGGATATAGCATATAAATTGACAATCTGACTGACTGGGAAACATGCACATGTATTGGCTCTGAGTGTACTACGAGTTTGGTGGTAAGCTCTAGCAAAGATGATTAAGATTAAAATGTAGGTAACAAACACACAACACTTTTCAGGGTTTTTTTTTTCGAATCTATTAAAAAGAATGATAAATGGTACAATAAAACAATCTGGAAACAAGATGCACAATATGTAATCTCTCTCTCCTTCTACCTCCTTATCTCTATATGTCCATCTGGCATAAATCTCTCTCTTTGTAGTGCTGGCAAAAACAAATGGCCAAAGTGGGCCGTATATTGCTCACCTGACTTGTATAACTGTTGATCATTAAACTTATGTAATATAGTAAGAACATAACCTATGCAAATTATCCCTAAAACTTTATTTCCTGTCAATTTTACTTGTTTTACTATAGTCTAATGTTATGCATACGTAATTTATCTTGAGTACCTGACTTTTGTTATGATTGATGGTCATGCCTACCTGATATTTGTTATGATTCTAAAAAGTAAATAACATGTTTACTTGAATTTGAGTTCAAGAACTGAGCTTGTTAATGAGTTAGTTATTTTTCCATGTGAAATGATTAGTTTTCCAGACCTGTATGTTCTGTCATAGGTCAGGTGACAGTTTGTATAAAAAAGAATTTAGTAAACAATTATTTATTCCTGTTTTATGATCACTCTCTGGAATCATTTGTAGTTGTGTTCAGATAAAATTTAAGAGGAATTATTTATTTAAATTATTCATTGGCTTTAAAGTATTCATTGGATTTAAAAAGTGCTCATTCAAAGACATATTGGATTATATCATTGTGGTACATCTGGACATTCAAGACTCTTGGTGAATCAGGTCATCCAATATTAATGAATTCATTCAAAGTCTTCTATACTTCTGGACTTGTAACAGAACATTTATGATTATTTGGGATTTAATTCACAATACTGTAAATGTCTTTTGATTTTTCACTTTGTATTCCAGGGAAATACATTATTTGTTGATAATTACTACATTTGTTGGTTTTGCTTCTTTCTGTTACACAGTTTAAGACAAAAAAGTTGTAACAATAATTATACATTATTTTACAAAGCTATAATTAATATGTGTAGTCTCTTGCCATATTCAAAATCATCCAAGAGCTTTAAAATATAAGTGCAGATGATGCTTCATATTTGTGGTCTACAGAGTCATGTCTTTCACGTGAATTGAAATTATAATTTACAGGAAACTGAATTTGACAGTGTTTCATAAGAAAATCTCATTTTTAATCTATTATTTTGTTATCATTAAAAGCTAGAAATAAAAAAAACCCCATAAATCCTAAATAATTTGAGTAATGATATAAAGAATATATGAAATGCCATAAAATAATACACAATACACCTAAAAATTTTTAGAGGTCCCCTGATAACTCGCACACAACGGGGTCCACAAACATAGACTGCACTAGAAGCAAGGGCGCGAGTTACCAAGGGACCTCTAAAAAAAATTTAAAATCTTTTTAGACATCAAGAAAACTGCGGGAGGGGGTTAGGGAACTGGGTCGTTTAATGACTGAATCTTTGTTTTACAATCATCAATAATAATTGTTAATAACGTGCTTTTTCTAACGAAGTTGTTTGTTTTTCTGTATAAAATAGCATTTATTTTTCAAAATGTCCAACATGTGAAAGATCATTCCAACTGGTTTCAACAACTATCATGTGTACGCAAAAACATCTGTGTATTACATCACTGCCTTTTGTGTTTTTTATTAGTCTGGTTCTTAGAGTGGTAACTAATAGCATAATGCCAAGTTGGGAGTCAAAATAACAGGGAACTAGACTGTCGATATACCACCAAACAAAATTCTTTTTTTTTTTCAAAAACCAGCAACATTTATTTCATGAGACAATCATCTACATTGAAACTCAATTTTTGTATTGTTCAATTAGTACAATATTGATGTCATGATTTGATTGGAAGTAACAGTGAAACTTTTTATTATCTTTGAGGATATCTCTAAGTGCCAGTTCAGGAATTCTCTGACACTCGCTTGCCCACAATGGTCTGTATTTGTGAAACCAAGCTCTTTATTTTGTTAAGTATTCGTTTTGCTTGGTTGTGCTGCTATCTTCCATCACAGTTATGAATGAGTCAGTTAAATTAAGGTAGTTTAATTATATTACATACACAATAACATTTATAACGGTGTTCAACTGATCAATTGAAATGAGTTTGCCTGACATAGGACCGGGTCCACTAGATTTTAAGTATGTAGGATTTGCATGCCTTTTAACTTTTTTTTTTTATTCCACCTTCTTTATTTGATTCAAAAGACATAATTAATGTGACAATACAAAGAAGGCCAGCTTTTAATTCAGTGCAACAATACAACAAATACTTCCTCTAATCAGATATCAAAACAGTCGGCACTTAATTAGGTTCTCAGAGAAATGCTTGCGGACACAGACGTTACAGTAGATTGACACATTTTATGTTTAAATACACACTGCATTTATGATGATTACACTTAACAGGAACAAAAAGAAAGAATTAAAATTTCACTTAATAAAAATTATTGATTTGGCATTTAAATATTAATGTACTGCCTACACTAGGCATAAGTGACATTTTCATTGTTTGAAATTTCCTTGAATATCAGTATTTACGGTGTACTAAGAACGTCATCTGGAAAGAAAATGAAACCAATTATATGACTTCTTATTAAAGGTTGATAATTTCATAATGTTGAATAAAATTTCCAGGTCCTATCTACCATTTTCAACCATAAAACAAGCAATATATCAACATTTCAGTTACCAATTTTTATCGCATTTTCTTCAAGTTCAAGAAATTGGGATCAATTATTTGGATGTTTTCTGGTATAAAAAAAAAAAAAAATGGGATCCACGCCCGACTGCATTATAAGAGGGTTCGCAAGTTATCAGGGTGCGAGTTATCAAGGGAGTGGTGTACATAACATAAATGATAACTGTTTGATGTACTTTAACATGGCAATTCAAGCATTTATAAAGTCAGATATGGTTTTTCAAGATATGTTTTACTGGAAGAAAGTCAATATTGCAAAAAAAAAAACAACTCACGATTATTTACAACCAAATATCTATAATTGTGTACAGAAATTTTGATCCTTGATGGGATTTTGAGTTTTGTTTTGTTTTTTACAAAACATAACAATACAAACCTTTGAACTGACTATGTACATCTGTGACTGCATCTTCTAAAGATGCAATGGTTAATCATAATGCGGATTTACAGGACTAAGGCATTACATGGCAGTTAGTGACATGTACTTTAGTTTGTTTTATGGTCTTGCAGCAGGTGCTGGATACCTGCATCACCTATAGATTTGACTATTGTTGGGGTTTTTTTAATAGTACAAACACTCATAAACTGTCATGGCTACAAAGGATTAAATAAAGTTTATTGGTATTTATCTCTCTTTTGCAATGCATAACAGTGTTGTTTTAGAACAATCTGCATTTTGTCTACGGACACTTCTTATTGGTCATGATTACAACTTGTAAACATCAGCAGTGTTCATTTGCTTTTGTGAAACATTTGTTCATAGCGGTGTCAAAATGCATTTTTGGTCAGTAAATTGTGGTCACTGGTCATATTCAGAAGTGGCTGCTAACAAAGGTGCATTTATGTAATACAATTGATCTATGCAAGATCAAAGTAGATGACAGGTGGTCACTCAAGACAGATTTAACTGTATAAGAAAATATTTCAGGTTTAATCAAAATCTATTTAGAAATATGACCTCCAGAGTGGTAACTCAGCCAATCAGATGCAAAATCAGCCTTTATTATTCACTCTTATTCAAACTCATCCAAGATAATGATGATTTAAACTAACATTCCAAGTTTGATCAAAATCAGATCAAAAACACTGCTTCAAAAGTGGTGACAAGTAAATGTTGATCACGGCCATACTATAAGCTCACTGGGTCTTACAGCCAGATGAGCTAACAAAATGCTTCCAAAGTCTATCCTAAGGAATAAAACTTGTCAAAACCTTTTCTCTCTCTCTCTCTCTCTCTCTCTCTCTCACACACACACACACACACAATCAGTCAGGGATAACTAAAATAAGATTCTTTTGACTTTCATCTTCGAGTAACAAACTAACCTGTCCATAATATGACAAGAACTGGAGCTGTCGGCAGACATAAAAGACTGCCTGTACATATAATGACTTACATTTACTAATGCCAATGCTGATAATTCTAATGATGACTACAACATATGGCATATGCTTTCCTGCATTTAGTACAAGTTAACAAGTCAACTCAAATCATTGCAAGTTGTAACTATAGGTAATTTGGAAAATATCAGACAATCCTAACATGAATTTGTTGCTAAAAGTACTGAGAGAGACTGTTGTCTTCAACTTCAATGTTTAAATTACCATTACAAATAATATTGCCATCAAAATTCTCCAGAAATATCCATACCCACTTCCTTGATTCTGATTATTTGTTCATATTTGGTGATCAACTTCAATTTCCTTGCTATCTTTCTCCTTGTTGATTTGGCTGGTATAGATGGTCTGGATCATTTCCTTGCTGATGGTTCTGATTGAGGTGGTTTGAATTTTTATTTTGATGATGAAGGTGTGGTTGGGAGAGCAGAAGATGGTGGATGTATGGCCATACCTGTTGGCTAGTGTGGCTGATTTGCCATCTGTGTTGCCATGGAAACCTGGGATTGTCCATTCAAGGGATCCTGCTGAAATCCCATTGGCATTGAAGCCATGCTGACTTGTTGTGCAGCTTGAGTAGTAGATGATGAACATTTATTTAATATCGCCTCTGCTCTCTTTCTAAGGTCCTTTAGAGCCTGCTCACTGGGCTGGGGTCTTTGTGAAACCTTTGGAGTCTTTGCCTGTGCAGATACTCTCAGACTGGAAGTCCCCTGCTGGCTGCTAGGCCCCAAAGGTCTTTTTAAAACTGTGCTGGTTGGTGTCTGTAGCTGATGTGACCATACCTGTCTGGTCATTTCTTGGCGAATACCCCGACCTGTACCAGTGGCTGGCATTATTAATGGTCTGCTGGTTGGTAGCTGTGTCTGACCTGTGTTTATATGCTGCATAAGCTGTGTCAGATTTGGCAGTTGGGATGGATCTACTTTGACACCTTTTCCACTCATCTATTATAAAACAAAACGGTACATTGACTGATGAAGTATCTAAACGGTACATTGACTGATGAAGTATCTAAACGGTACACTGACTGATGAAGTATTTAAACAGTATCATAGTTGATGAAGTATTTAAACAGTACCGTGGTTGATGAAGTATTTAAATGGTACATTGACTGATGAGGTATTTAAACAGTACATTGACTGATGAAGTATTTAAACAGTACCATGGTTGATAAAGTACTTAAACAATACTGTGATTAAGTATTTAAACGGTACATTGACTGATGAAGTATTTAAACAGTACAGTGGTTGATAAAGTATTTAAACAGTACATTGTCTGATGAAGTATTTAAATGGTACATTGACTGATGAAGTATTTAAACAGTACAGTGGTTGATAAAGTGTTTAAACAGTACCATGCTTGATGAAGTATTTAAACGGTACATTAACTGATGAAGTATTTAAATGGTACATGGACTGATGAAGTATTTAAACAGTACCATGGTTGATGAAGTATTTCAACAATACTGTGATTGATGAAGTATTTAAACGGTACATTGACTGATGAAGTATTTGAACAGTACAGTGGTTGATGAGGTATTTAAACAATACCGTGGTTGATTTGGTATTTAAACAGCACAGTGATTGATGAGGTATTTAAACAGCACAGTGATTGATGAGGTATTTAAACAGCACAGTGATTGATGAAGTATTCAAACAGTACAGTGGTTGATGAGGTATTTAAACAGCACAGTGGCTGATGAGGTATTTAAACAGTACAGTGGTTGATGAGGTATTTAAACAGCACAGTGATTGATGAAGTATTGATGCTGGAAATTAGCCAAGTGTGCATCCTTCTCATTAGATGCCAGCTCATAAACCTTTAACTTTTACAAATTTTAGTTTTCAGTTATACTGTTGCATTTATTTAGCTTTGTGCTTTTTATTTTTCTGCATCATGTAAAATACTGTTTTATACCACCAAGCTTTGTATTCATAAAATTACATTATCTCATTCTACATTATTTAGGTCAATTTTTAACAAAATGGAAGCTGTTTATCTTAATTCAATCAGAATTAATGTAAGCATACCTTCATAATTTTTTCTGATGACTTACTGTTTTGAAGTTAATCAATAATATTGTTTGGTGCCATGCATATCAAAACACCATTAAGAAGCACACCACCCCCAAAAATGAACTTGCATATCTATGGACATGAATGTACAGGAAAAGGACCCATGTTTTATCTGACTAGTCTGATTAATCCAAGTTACATGAAACAGTTTTCAATGGATGAATAAAATCAGAGTGTACCAGTCTGATTAATCTGACAAAGTTACAAGCAACAGCCTTCACTGGATGAACAAGTGCAGAGTGTACCACTCCAATTAATCTGACAAAGTTACAATCAACATCCTTCACTGGATGAACAAGAGCGGAGTGTAATATCTACAGGAAGCTATGCACTCTTGGCCTCTTCAAGTTATGCATGGAATGCAGAATTGACCCAGATCTTAACAGTGACTGCCTTTGGAAGACTTTAACAAAAATGCAAAATGAATTTACATTTGATGACAAATTCTTTAATCGGTATTGAATCAGGGCCTGTGTCAGCATCTTAGATATCTGGAGAGCAACGTCTGCATCATCCTCACTGTTTATCATTGAGGATGCCTAAAAGTTAGAAACAACAAAATAAAATGAAATTATAATTTAGGGAAAAAGTCATGTTGCAACAAAAATAAAGTCAAGGTTTGTCAATCATAGTTAAATTTATCTCACTAGTGCTTTCATGTGATGTAATGATATGTGTGTATATAATTCATAAAACTATTTTTCATCCTGAGTGCCAATTTTTGGCTATTTTGTGGTTGCTACTGACTACATAATAAAAGCTTAATGAACAATATTCCATCCATAAAGACAAGAACACCCACCTTCCCAACTCACAATTTTCAGTTTGACAAAAATGGCACAATCCTTTTCAGATTATCTCTCTCACAATACTTTTAATATATCCTGAAACTAGTACCATGTATATTTATGAAACTAGTAACATGTATATTTATTAAACTATTATACATTGATATTATTAGTAAAGCTGGATGTCTTTAAGTGCTGGAAAACTAATTTATTTTAAGGTTTTTTTGTTTTTTTTGTTTTAAAGGATTCCCGGATAAAAGAAACTTGGACTAACTTCTATTGATGACACAAGATGTAACATACCAGACGCTTTATTGTATCAGCAACATTCTTGTTCCCGGTCCGCATAATATGTTCAATGTCCTAGGGGAAAAGAACACAAATAATAACAGTGAAAAGCAAACACAGAAGCCTAAACTCACTAAAAGGCTGATCTAAGTGTTATAGGGATTGATAACAATATATAATGTTTGTATAATATATCAGGTATAATTTTTCACCAATATGTAGAGATTTTTAATGGTTCAGTGAGAAAATTGTGCCAACTGTTAGACTAAAAACACATACACAACATGATTATCAACATAATGTTGTTTCATTGTTTTATCTCCCTCGAGTCATCCCATACTTATACTTATTTTATCATTTAATAAAGAAAAGGAAATTTTAAAGTAAATCATGTTTCTTACCCAATCATATTACCTTAGGAATATTAACCTGCTAACTCATGAACACAGCCCTACTAAAAGATGAAAATCATCTTTTTCTGTCTATTTGATAGACAAAGGGCAATAACTCTTGCCCATTACCTCCCCTTGGCAACACCAGGTGTCACTAGTTTTAAGCTGAGCAAGATATTAATGAGGATGCTTGCATGACAGGGTGGTTGGGATAGTTTTTAAGTAATGTGATTGGGTAAGTATTCTTGGAGGAAAACATAATTTACAAAAACATTTGCCTGCTCCTTCGAATATGTTCCCCAATCCTATCATGTTAGAAGAATAAGTAATAGGATGAGGGGATGCTGAGCATCCGACCTCTACCTTGGGCATCCTTCTAGGGCAGGGTAGCTCAATTCCCCATGTGAACGATAACCTGTTCTCCTAATAACATAAGCAACACAGCCTGTGACCAGCCATCAATTTTTGTTATATCTTGGATCGAAACGCTGCATTCAAGCACAAGGCTCGCAGAGATGGCTTAAAGCCTCTGAGCAGTAATCTTTGTGAGGTGACTCTGATCTGGTGAGACATCAGAGTACACCGAGTGTACAACCCACTTCAGCCACAAAACAAAGGCTTGAGGGGTGATCTCCTGTGTTTTGACTCATACTGGAAGGAAAAGGTATTTGCGCGTGCCACCACTTGTCTCTGAGCATTTCAAGTAGTGCTTGAGAGTTCAAACAGTACCTTGCATGGATGCTGTTCTTGATCTGTCTGTGGAAGAGAATGAGCGAGTGGCGACTTTTTTGGTTACCAATAGATCAGCCTATTTTGCACTACAAAGTCTGGTTGTGTCAAACAAAGAAATGAACCCTCTGAACTGAACTGAAGAGAGTTTGGGTCAACATAAAGGGCACGCAGCTTGCTTACCCTGCATGCAGAAGCTAAGCTATCAGGAAACATGACTTGTATGATAGTGACTTTAGTGAAGCATGGGTTACAAGTTTGAATGGATTTAACTGAGTCTTGTTGAAACCCGTGACTGGTTCCATTTGGAAACAGTGTGAGAGAATTTATCGATTAAGACCAAAAAGGTCTAAAATATCTGATAGTCTATATCCTGCCCAATATCATGTCTGCCATGATGCCAGAATGTGTCCAATATCATGAGGTGGTTGACTTTGAGAGAGATTGGGGCCAACTATTTCTACTCAAAGAGCTAGAGAAAAAAGTTCGCCACTTGAATGACTGATGCATGCAGAGGGACAATGTTGTTGGTAGTCACCAGCCCCTGAAAACACGCCACTTTCCCTCATAAGCCTTCAAAGTGTAGGGCCCTCTTGCTATCAAGATTTTCTCCACAATCAAAGGTTTGAATTGTTTGTCTCGCAAGGTGATCCTGTCAGAAGCCAAGCATACAGGTAGGGAAGGACCACCTGTAACAGTGGTTGCTGGAGGAGATTCAGGTTGCTAGAACAAGTAGATCAATGACCCAGGCCTTGTCCCATGTGAGAGGGGCTATCAGAATCATCTTCCCATTCTGACCCCGTAACTCCTGAATTATTATCAGTCTCAGTACTGTGGAAGGGGAGGCAAATGCCCACAAACCCTCCCAAATGATTGACAATGCATCCATAGCCCAAGCTTTTGGGTCTGGAACTGGAGACACAAAGGTGGGTAGCTTGTGATTCCATCTTGTTGCAAAGAGGTTAATCATCAGACACCACCATAGTGCACAAATCCAAGTAATTACTGACTGATGGAGAGACAATTCTATGTGAAGGACATGACCTCTTCTGGACAGATTGTCAGCCAAGACACTGAATCTGCTGGGAATGTGTCTGATTTGTATATTGATCTGGAGATTGTCGCATCAAAGTAGGAACTGCCAAATCAGAACACACAGGTCGGGTGATTTAGTGCCTCCCTGTTTGAGGAGATAGGTCACCACCCCAGAGTTGCTGGACCTAATGAAGACTGTTTTTGCTGTGTCGATGTTTTCAGAAGTGAAAGGTGCTGATGACAGCCTTCATTTCTAGAATGCTGACATGAAGAAACTGTTTCCCAGTCTTCCATGTGTTGCTGACTGTAGCGAAGGTCAGCAACAGGTGGGCACACTAATCATGCATACTGGCATCGGTACCTATCATTATTTCTGATTGTGACTTCTCCAGGGGGATTTCTTCTGGTCAGAAAACCTGGGTTGTACCACTGACACAGGAATGATCAAATCTCAGGCGTGATCTTGACTATTTGATCAAGGGGACTTGAAAAGAGGGCGCCATTGTGTTCACAATGTCCACATAATAAAGAATGCTGGATCAAGTCCTCTGCTGCATTGAATAAACCAAGGAGCTGCAAAAAGTCTCTTGCTGAAATCCATGTCCTGTTGGAAATGGACTCGACAAGCTTAACAAAAATGATTAAACTAACATCTGGAAGTCGCACCAGATTCTGGCTGGTTAAAAATTCCATGTCCAGATTGACAATTCTGGGATGTCTGTCTGTCTGACTTTTCCCAGTTCACTAGAAAGCCTGGATGATCTAAAAGAGAGAGGAGATTGTTCCTGCCTAAGGGTAGAATAGAATTTACCATAAGTTTTTTATGTCGTCCAGGTACGCTTCCGTCATTGTAGATGATGATGATCGGAACAGGATGACTACATGATCCATAATCTTGTTAAAAGCCCAAGGGGTGATGTTGAGGCCAAAGGGAGAACTTTGAACTGATATAGTGTTGCAGTAAGCAAAATAGAGAAAATGTTTGTGACACCGGGTGCAGAGACATCCAGTGAGCTCAAATTTCGGTTTCTTACCACCTCTGTACAACTGCTTCTTAGGGATCGATATAGGTGCACATGTGACTGAGAAGATCCCCTGTCTTGCAGCCACTTAACATTACTTCATACTAGCAGGGGATGAGTGGTTTCAAATGCCCGTGTGGGTGGAGCAGTAAGGTGGAGGGGCAGTTCCTGAGCTGCCTGCCTCCAAACTTTCTCTCTTCTTCCTACAAAGCAACAGTGACCCGAACAGGGTTATCTGGAAAGGGAGGATACGACAACGTTTTATTATGCATTAGATCGAATGGATCTGGTACAAACCCAATGCATTCGGACTTATAGGCCCGAAGACCATGCTCGGACATGTGGGGGTACTTACGGCCACTCTGCTGTCTAAAATTGGGGAACACTGCCCCAATGAGTCGGACCAGGCTGGGCCATTTTATGAAAAGGTCCACAGTGCTGGACTGTGGGTAATGACTGTATGGTTGGTGACAGCTGGATGGCCAGTAACTGCAGTGGTTTAAGGAGGTGGATCCAATTAATCCAATGCAAACCCCATGTGCCCTCACTTATGGACCCAACTGCAATGCTCTGATATGAGAGGGACTTATACCCACAGGGATTCCATCTTTCTTTCCCTTCAGTGTCTAATGGACTATGGCTTTGAACATGCATTTTATGCATTTAGTAATCATTTCTCCTGAAAAGGCACAAGAAGGGAACAAAGCATAAAATAAGCAAATCAGTGTGTGACTAACTAGCTAAAAGCATAGATTAGCAAATCAGCATGTGACTAACTAGCTAATATGGTAGCCAGACCTGGCTGGTTGCGTGTGTGAAGTGCGCGATGCACACAGGTGCCTGTTCATTTCCTGTTCATTTTATTCGCAATTTATTCTAAAAAAAATTTTTGGAAAGGCGCCAAACATTCATCACACACACAAGAAAAACACCATGCGCCGGGCCTGATGGTAGCCCAGACTTCCTCTGATGACGCATTTCAGATGCTGCATATCATAGATGGTATATACTTAGTATAAACAAGACAAGAGTCATGGCAGACTTCCATGCTCTGAAGATGCATAAATAGCATTTAAATAACATTCTGCTGAAATAAATAAACAAGAGAAAGCAATGCATAAATTTGAAATTCATCAAGCTACTAACTCGATAATAAAAACTAGTGACACCTGGCGATGCCAAAGGGAGGTGATGGGCAAGAGTTATTGCCCTTTGTCCATTGAATAGACAGAAAAAGATGATTTTCGATCTTTATTGCAGATTACAGCTGTACACTTGCCCTTAATTTTTTGTGTGGGTTACAGCTGTAGACTACTATATTTACTTTTTACTTTACCCTTCATCTATCTCAATTGTTAAATATATTACCTTTGCCCTTAATCTTTATTATGGATTACAGCTATAGACTACTATATTCACCTTTATCCTAATCTTTATTGCAGATTACTATAGTAATCTACTATATTAACATTTATCCTTTGTCTGTCTTTTTTTCTTAAATATAGTTACAGACTATTATATTCACATCTGACCATAGTATATCTGTACGTTTCAATATAACTACAGACTTCAATGCTCACCTTTGGCTTTAGGCTATCTCTACTAATCAAGATCATTTAATAATCATGAAGTAGAAAGCTTTGAAATCAGGCCCCAGTAAATATCTTTCTTATTGCTTGGTTAACAATGATGATTTTATTCCACAAAGTTTCAGCATGCATCAGGATTAAAACATAATAATAAAAATTTAATTTTTGTTAATGGAGTCTTGCCTTATCTGTAATTAAATTTTGAGGATTTCCTCCATTCTTTACTCAGAAATTAAAAGAGTTCCTATGTATTTCATGTTAAAAGTGATCTTGCATCACTGCTACCTCGGACATAAATACTGATATTGTCTTTAGTATCACAAGAAAAATAATGTAAAATCTCAATCTATGGAAAAATTAAAATTCTGACATTCTTTACCTGTATGCAGGAAAAGCAAGCAGGAGTTGAAAAATCTCAAACAATACACTTGGCATTGAGTTCTAAAATTTGTTACTTGCCTGAAATAAACTTTTACATAACCAACTATTATATAAATATAAAAGTTGATGATGTTAACAGCCTAAATTCAGGTACACAAAAGTCTGTTTTCCAGAATTTATTCTCAGACCCTTTTAGTTGTAAGTAATTAGTAAATGAGACAAGTCTGCTCTCCTCGTGTGAAGTGTTTATTAGTAATGAAGAGTGAGAACTAAGCAACTGCACAAGCGTAATCAAAACAAATGGAAAATAAACTTTTGGTATGGACTTTGAATTATTAAAGTCAACATTATTCCGGACAGAACATCCATTTAATTAATATGCAAGTAAATTTTCAGCCCCATTTAAGAATGATAATGATGCTTTTTCACTATAGTTCCTCTTTCTGCAAGCAAATTTCATTATCACAGATGAATGCTGCATCCAAGTTTTGGATTTTATGCTGGAGTTACATGCTGAAATGATGATGGGACTGATAATCTACTGGCTGCACTGAATATCCAGGAATTCAAGATAAGACCATTTCTTCTTTTTATCTGATCAGCACTGAAACTATTTCTAATATTCTTGAACAACAAGATTTTCAAATAAGCCACTGTGGCAGTCATACTGGATACAAGATTGGCACCATTTTAATTTAAGACAAACTAGACAACATTAGAAGACTTTTTGGTGAAAATCCCATGTTTACATGACCATCCATCAGAACAATTAATGACAAGATTCTTATATGTGTTCATTGTTGCAGCTGTATTAATTTTGTTTTGGTCAGATCAGAACCATTTTCATTCAGGACCAACTAGATATCATAACTAGACTTCTAGTGAAAACCCCATGTTAAATGGAGGAATAGCAATAACAAGATTTTCAAGAGGGCTGCAATGATGGCTATAATGAAGTCAAATTGGTACCATTTTCACTTGGTATATGAAGTTTCCTGGTGAAAGCCCAATTATTGTTATGACTTTCCATCTAAGAGAAGTTGTGACATGATTTTCAAGATGGTGGTTTTGATGGCCATATTGGATATCGGACTAGCAAAATTTGTATTTAAGACCAACAAGACACAATAATACAACCTTTAATGAACCCTATGCAGAAACAACTTTCTATTCTGGTGGAGCAAAAATTTCAAAATGGCTCCTGTGATGGTCATAACTGATTGGTATCAATTTCATTAGGACATCATAAGAAGTCATTCAGTGAAAACCACAACCAGACATGACAAGTTGTCTTTTGGTGAAAACCTCATGGAGTTATGGCCTTCCATTTAGGAGAAGTAGCAATAAAAATGATTTGTTGGCTGTATAGAAGGTCTGATCATTACTATTTTCATTCAGTAATAAATAGATATGACAAATCTTTTAATGAAAACCTCATGTAAGTATGAACATCCATTCAGGAGATGTAACAAAACAAGATAATCAAGAGGGCCATCATGGTAGTCATACTAGACGCTTGATGGGCACCAATTTCATTTAGGAGTTACTAAACATCTTATCAATTCTTCTGCCGAAAATCCATGTCAATGTGACCATCCACAGAAGAGGAATAGCAATAAGATTTTCAAGATGGATGCCTTTGTGGCAATATTGGATGTCCAAATGGTACATTCTTCCTTTAGGAATAACTGGTCCTTCAAGTGAAAATGCCATGTAGATATGAACATCTCTTTAGGAGGAGGACAGATACAATTCTATGTATTTGTATGTCAAGTTGATAGCATTTTTATGTATGACCAACTTTACACTACATAAAGTCTTTCAGTGAAAATCTCATGGTGGCCATAATGGAGGTCACATTCAGTGAACATCTTGTGGCCATACTGGATGTCAGATTCAGTGAACATCTCTTTGTGGCCATATTGGATGTCAGATTCAGTGAACATCTCCTTGTGGCCATACTGGATGTCAGATTCAGTGAACATCTCCTTGTGGCCATACTGGATGTCAGATTCAGTGAATATCTTGTGGCCATACTGGATGTTAGATTCAGTGAACATCTCCTTGTGGCTATATTGGATGTCAGATTCAGTGAACATCTCCTTGTGGCCATACTGGATGTCTGATTAACACCATTTGTTATTTATGACCAGTTAAACACTAAAAGAAGACTATTAGTGAAAACCTCAAGTCAATATGACTATAAGTTTGGGATTATTAGTTATAATATGATTTTCAAGATGTCTGATGCGCTGGCCTTTATTAATGTCACCATTTTCATTTATAACCAAACTAGACCTTGAGATAAATGTGTTTGTACAGTTTTGTGGAAACCCTCTTTGTAGTTTAAGAGTAGCAATAACAAACATCTGCTATTGGACACCAATGGAAAAGGTCCTCATACATGTTTGTCTGGTCTAAAACCAGTCAAATTAAAAAAGGGAGAATATGCTCAATATTGTAAGGTTATAACAAAAAAATGGCCTGAAAATATAATTTGTGACATTTGTGCACAATGTTGATTTTTAGCTCAGTTAATTTAGAAACTACTGCAAATCCCACAATAAAACATCCTAAATTAAACCATGCAATCTTTCTTATGATTTTGCACATACAATGACACTTACACTCACTATACCCTTGTGTGTAGTGGAATCCACATCATCAGCTGTACCTTCATGTTCAAGTGGAGTGGACACCATTCCCCTCTGTTGCTGTTGTTGCTTAAGTGATGGTGGCTGCTGCAGTCTTCGTTGAAGTTGGTTTTGATACTGCTCAGTGCTGGGGAAGAAAAATAGAATTATTCCCAGTCCAGTAACCTTCATCTGTCAACAATGAATGTGGATCATTGAAATCCATAATACCAGAGAGAGTTTAGCAGAATCTATGCTGGAGTTGGCACAATGATGAGGTAATTTAAGTCAAAATGGATAAAATGGTAGCTATATTCAATATCAGATTGGTACCATTTCTGTTTAATACCAACTAGATATCTCAAGCCCTGTTGTGAAAACACAATGTCAGTATGGCATGCCATCTATAATAGGTAGTGATAACAAGATTTTCAACATGGCCATTTTGGCAGGCACATAATTAGAATTGGCATGATTTTCATTTAGGACCAACTAGATATCAAAAAAAGTTTTTCAGTGAAAACCTGATGCTGATATAAACATTCATTCAGAAAAAAAATAGTGATAACAATAATTTTTTTCAAGATCGACACTGTGGCAGGCATGCTGAATGACACCATTTTATTTAGGACCAACCAGACATATGAAGTTATTTAGTAAAATGTCCATGTTAATATAATCATCCATTCAGAAGGAGTAGTGATAAAATATATTCAAGATGGATGCTGTGGTGGTCATGTTGGACATCAAATCAGCACTGGGACTAGACCTGATAAGAAGACCTTTACTAAAAACCCCATGTTGATATAACCATCCTTTCACGAGGAGTCATGACAAAATTTTCAGGACTGATACTGACAGCCATAATGGATGTCACTGTGTCACGATTTTCAGTTAGAACCATGCAGACCATGGGAAGAATGTGTGTGTCAAGTTTCATGGCAATTTTCTATGTAGTTTTGGAGGAATACTGATAACAAACTTGTACTGACGGATAGACAGATGACGGATGTCAGACAAGGGACAACAGACATTAATTCTTCTAGTTGACGACCAGTAGCGAAAAGAGAACACCTGCAACAAGTTTCTTAAAGTTCATGTAGTTAAATAAGAAAACTGATCATAATCATACACATAGAGTAGGAAACTCACACTTAACATTAACAATTTTTTACTCTTTAACTTTACTAATAATATGGCAAAGACAACTGACCCATTATGGTCAAGGCTGCCTTTTATTCAGAAAGAAGGTCAACAAGAAGCCTGAATAGACCCGATATTGATCACCTGAATAATTCATGTCTCAGCTTGTCCACATCTCAACAGTGTGGATCTCAATCATAATCAAAATCTTATGATCCCTTGATGATATATATACTTACATACCAATCTTATCAAAATCTGGCCAGAATACGGTCATCAAACCAGAAGTAAGATCACCTTTATTAATTAATATACATTGATGTTACTCATAATCCCAACCTGTGGTCAGTCTTACATACTGAATTAGAAATATGGCCTCTGCAATGTTCACAAGCTCTTGATAATATAAACTTCCATACCAACTGGATCAAAATGTGATAAAAAATATGGCTTCTAAACTCAGTCAATCAGATGCAGGATTGCCTGGATCTCACTCATAATCATCTGAGATCTTGATGATATAAGGTTACATACATATCAAATCTCATAAGAAGACTGGCCTCTAGAATGTTCACGAACTCAGCATCCCAATGCAAGATCACCTCATTAATATATTTATGCTCATAATGAAACTCATCCAAGGTCTTGATGATATAAGCCAAATCTAATAAAAAAAGAAATTTTCCAAACAAGTAAGTGTTTCCAAAGTGTTCACAAGTAAGTGTTGATGAACATTCAATGGATGACACACAATGCATGACAGACAAAAGCCATACCATAAGCTCACTTGACCTTTGGCCTGAACAGTAAAATCTGTAAGTCCATGGTCTTAATTTAGCATGCTTCTGGATGGGACAGATACATGGATGGACATGCACAAAGGCAACATAAATGATCACTATGTTGAATGTCTGCAAACGCCAGTGTGACAACTGTAAAATGGTCAGATTAATCTTAAATCTGGTTCATTTCTATGCTTAACTATTACAATTACATCAATATTACAATTACATCAATGTATTCAAAGTATCATATCTCGCTAAGAAATTTCAAGCTTGTATTTGGGTTTTAAACTCAACATTTTTCAAGAATTTGGGGCCAAGAGTCAACCCTTTAAAAGAGAGTTTGATTAATATATAATAATAAATGGAAAAAAAAAAGGCCCAGGACAGCCTGATATAATTCACAGCTGACCATTTCACAAAGCAGACTCGTGCAAGAAAACCCACCAAAAAAATCTCTCAAAGTTTATATCATGCTGATCTTTTCTATTTTACCATAATCTGAAACAACTTCTTAAAGCGAAAGAATAATTAATATGCATATAATATCAGACACAAGATCGCTCATAAATGTTTAGGTCTTGGTCATAATGAAACTCATTCAACATTAATACAAAACTAGTTAACTATTCAAAACCTGACTTGAATATAGTTGCTAAAGTGATGACAAGCTGAGTCAATCAGATACCAGATCATTAATATATGTGGATCTCACTCATAATCATAGTCAACTGAGATCTTGCATATTTACCATTTTTTATCAACACCGTACCAAAACCAATGTCTCCAGAGTGTTAGCAAAAACACAATCAGATGCAAGACTGCCTCATTATTATGCACAGGTCTTGAAAAAATGTATTATGAATACACTGAAGCCCAGCTATAACACAAAGGACAAGGTCCACAAAGTACCATTGATAATATTAATTACATTAAAAATAAAAACCTGCTAGAACGCAATTGACAGGGTCCACAAATTACCATCCATAATATTAATTACGTCACAAGAACTTTATGTGATATTTCTGACATTTGTTTCTTACAAGAATTGTGGCTATTCATCAGTGAGTTAGACTGTCTCTCATCCATACACAAAGAGTTTTATGGATCAGGGGAGTCACCAATTGAATCTTCTAACAACATTCATACAGGTAGGCCTTATGGGAATGTCGGGGTATTATACCATAGATCTTTTGAAAGTATTATTGAAGTACATCACCTCAATGATCCCAGATTAATAGGTATTACTATTAAGACAAGGGATTCCATTTGCTATTTGTCAATGTCTATTTACATAGTGATCAGGTGGAAAATACTCTAAATCTTTATGTAGTAGTAGATTGGAATGCTAATACGCTCAAATCCACTACCTTCTGGAAGCAAGTTAAACAAAATACTATGCCAGCTACCAATCTGCATTGATGGGAACCATGGTCAAAATAATATACATGTATGCCACAAATGGAAAAGTCATTTTGAAGACTTACTCAATAGTGTTAAAAACGAATCAAACAAGAAGTGTGTTCTTTCTGCACTGAATACCCCTTCTGCTCATATTGAAGTAATCGCACTGAGGGCCAACATGCAACAACATGACAAAAAGGAGGTAAATGTCTAGGATCAGATTTTTGTATGTGGAACATTTTACATTTTCAGATATTAGACTTCGTATCCAATTGATGATTTTATTTAATTGTATGTTTGTACATAACTTTGTTCCAGATGATTTCACAAAAGTTATAATTATACTTCTACTAAAAAGCAAAATGGGTAACCTGACAGACAAAAATAACTATAGACCTATAGCTCTTACAACAATTATTTCAAAATATTTGAATGCATCATACTACAAAGATGTTAAGTTACAATCTCCGATAATCAGTTTGGTTTCAGAAAGCAACATTCAACAGACTTATGCCTCTATGCCTTTAAGGAAACTGTCAGCTATTATGTAGAACATGGCAGTCCGAGTGTTAATTTTTTTTTTAGATGCTAGTAAGGCATTTGACAAGAACAATCACTGGACACTCTTTAGAAAGTTGCTTGATATTCAAATAACTGTCTACATAGTTCATACTTTAGTTGACTGGTATGGTAAACAGTTGTACTATGTGCACTGGGGAAGTGTAATATCCAGCTCTTTCCATGTAACCAATGGGGTGAGGCAGGGAGGTATTCTTTCCCCTTCATTATTTAATATATACATAGATGAGTTAAATTATAAACTGGATCAGTTTCACGTGGGGTTACATCTGCAACCAAATATGTCATACCTTAACAATTTAAGTTTTGCTGATGATATGTCATTTATAAGTCCTTCTATCGCAGGTTTAAGGAAATTATTAAAAATATGTGAACAATATGCATTGGAGAATGGTATCATCTATAATACCCAAAAATTGGTATGCATAGTCTTTCAGTCAACTTCTTTCAAATTACCATCTCCTCCCCCTATACATCTTAATGTCATCATTGGTACATATTTGGGTCACATTTTAAAATGGTATTTTTGTCCTACTGCCAACAGAATCACATGTATGTTAATGCAACTGACCACTACTCATAGGTAACCCAGGTAATCTCTTCCTCATTCATAGGTCACATGCTCTGCTTTGTACACAAAGTTTACAGCTCACAACAGAAGTAATGTAAATAGACATTCTTCTTAAGGGTAAGAGACATACATGAAGACAAATATTCATAATTTACTAGTCTTTCAACTATTAACAATAAAATTCCACATTTTGTCAGTGCGATCACAGTTTTCTCAGGCAAGTTACTTTTTTTCTGACAAGCCTGTTGAGTACTTTACGTAGAATACAGGATGGGCATTATATGAACCTGGAGTTGCCCAAGGTGTCGGGTTATCAGGTTTTTTTTTTTTAGCAATCAGACATTACTCATTACCAAATTTGTCTAAAATCTTAATGATATAATCCCATATTCCAAGTCTGATTAAAACTGGATCAGAAATATGGCCTCCAGAGTGGTAACAACCTCAGCCAATTAGAAGCAAGATCACCTCATTCATATGTGACTCTTGTTCATTATCAAACTTGTCCAAAAACTTTGTGATATAAGTGCATATTCCAAGTTTGATCAAAATCAGATCAGAAATATAGCTTGAAAAGTGTTAAACATCCAGTCTGATGCAAAATCACCACAACAGTATCAATGATTCATGCTCATCAATATTATCATATAAGATCTTGATGATTTAGGTCTATTTATCAAGTTTAATCAAAATGGTAACAGAAATATAGTCTCTAGAGTGGAAACAAACTCAGTAAAACAGATGCAAGATCACCTCATTAACATGAAGTGGATCTTGCTCATTATCAAACTTATGTAAGCTCCTGATCATACAAGTCTATATTCCAGGTTTGATCAATATCAGATCACATGTTATCACTTCAGTAGTAGTAACATGTAACAGCCATTCAGATGTACAATCACCTCATTTTAATGTGTGAATCTTGCTGATACAAACCCATATTCCAAGCCTTATAAAAACTGGATCAGAAAAATGGCTTTCATAGTTATAACCAGAAACTACTGACTGATAAATAATGGATGATGCAGCACCATACCAAAAACAAGCACTGGCTTTAGGTCCAGGTAAGCTAAATAGATTGATAAATAAGCACCTGCTGTTGAAGCCCACAAAAAGGTTCTGTCGTAATGTATTCTTGGGTCTAGTTTGTATACGTGATTCCTCAACCTCCCATTGTTGTGTCTCATTAGCTCTTGGAAACTGCTGCATAAGTCGGCGTTTGCGCCTGTTCTCTAATTCCTCCATGCTTGGTCTGCCATCATATGAGGCTGAGGTCAGTGATTTCCTTTCTGGTGGAATGTCATGGTATCTATAAAGGTATTAAGTATTAGGATTTACAAATACTGGCCATTTATAAAAAGTCATCTGTCTGAAAGCTGTAATCAACAAAACTCCTCATCAATTATCCAAACAAAAAATTACCTGGCTCAGATCACTAAACGTCTCAATTTCTTCTCACAGTATTTCTGTAAATCCCTCAAAATGTAGGCAGTGGGCTTATTATCAGATATATATATATCCTTAGTAAATGTCTGATAACATTTTGTAGACATGAGAGTAGGCTTGTCATCAAGTATAGTCCTATCATCATATAAATATGGTAAATAAAGATTTTCAGTTTTATTCCTTATGAATTATAATTACCATATACGCTGACTTATATATACAGAAATATCAATTCATGCACTGATGGGGTGATCCTATAAGCATGATATTCAAACAATTGGATAAATCAAGAGGTAATATTTGAAACTCTACACGTCTGCAGTACATTCAAATACTGTCAACTCTAACATTTTTTGTTTTCTTGCCACTGTTCCCACACTGAAATGTATTTAAGATACTTTGTGATGTCCTTTTCATAAGCTAGATCTATTTCCCTAGTGATCCTTCCGAAGTTATCAGCTAGTGATATTTCTCAAGTTATCTGCTAGTGATATTTCCTAAGTTATCTGCTTGTGCACATGGGCCAATAAACCCTTGGATTGTAAAGGCAGCACCCACTTTGTTTTTTTAGTTAATAATCACATGATTGATCCACAAATTTGATACTTTTTCAGGGAGAGTCCTACAGCTCCTTCCACATCTGACCATAATCCCTTAGCTTGTAAAGGCAGCACCCTCTTTGTTTTCCTACTTGACAATCCTTTGATCAAGAAACAAATCTGTTCAGTGCCAAGTAACAACAGGTGGTTATTAAAATACCTGTTATCATGACACACTACTGACACCTATTCACTTGCAACCTTTAACAGATTTCATGACTGTCACTTACAGAGACTAAGCTCAGTCTACACATAACCACCTGATGATGATAATAAAGATGAAGAATCGGAGACAAATCATACCAGACAATGAGTTAGATAAATAGGATGAATTCTTGGAGTTTGTACCAAACAACATTAGACAGTGACATTTATAGGATACTGTGAATTAGACAAATTTAGACCTTAAATTTGTTATTTTTTTAAGATGTGTGAAAATAATATATGGGATACTGTGAATTGGATGATTCTAGGTTACTATTTTTATCCTGGTATGTGACTTATAATTGATTTCATGGATATGTCATATCAATGGATTTAATGTCAAACATCATGGATTTGTATGGATTTTATTATACAAAGATGGTCAAGATAGTTGTCATTTCACATATATCACTACCTACCTACCTACCTCAGTCACAAGCCAAAGAAAGCCATGTACAGATCTCAGCTAAAGATGACTGTAAAAGTGTCAATATCCTCTCAAGCTATTTTTAAAAAATGCTTTGCTAAATGAAACAAGAGGCCCAAGTGGGTCTGATATAAATCACCTTACTCATCATTTCAGTAAACTGGCTCATGTACAAACACACCTCCTACCTTACAGCTTGCTGTTTGATAAAAATTCCTTCCATTAAAATGCATAAATCTCATTTATAACTGAACTTATCCAACCTATTTACTGAGTTTTAGAATACCTGGATGAGAAATACAGTACTGTCTGTACAGCAGAGATAAGTTCAGTTACATGCAACTCCCCTAATAAGTATGTGTGCATCTCACTTATTATGGAATCTTTCTAAACCACAATGATACAAGTTTACTTACCATGCTAGAGCAAATTACAGTAAAACTTCAGTTTCCATAGTAGTGATAAACTCTGCCAATCAGACATAAGATTACCTCATAAATATGAACAGACTTTGCTTATAATCAAATTCATCCACCTGGACGAATTTATCCTATTTACCAAGAGCCTCATTAAATATGAACTGCACACCGACCTGATAAATTTCCTACATAGTCGCCTAAAAACTACATAATATTGTCTGCAACAAATTACAATTCAAACTGAACATGAAATTCATATACCAAAATTACTGGCTCTGTTACTGTTAAGCTTGATGTGCATCACTTTTAATTTAGTGAAGTATTTATTTCTTCAGAAAACTGGAAAGTATTACCAACCTCACACACACACACACACACACATACACACACAGAGTAGCCACCCATTTGGATTAAGCAAAACTATCCTTTATACATAGGTTAATTCCTTACACAGGTTCACCTTTCAAACTTTGTTTCTGAATAAATACCATGCATTGATTATTATTTTTATTATTATTATTATTATTATTATTATTATTATTATTATTATCATCATCATCATTATTATTATCAAGATTGTCTTATGCGCACAAAATTAAAAAATACATGTATAATCATGTTGTTCTCTTCCAAATTTACTTTCCACACAGAATTACAGTATCCTAACTTTAAATAATCACTGATTTTTGCTTTGTGCACCATGACAAAATACTGATTTCCCTACTGATTGACAGCTTACATATAAGACTGTAAAACAGAGGACCGACTCTTTCATTGGCCAACTTGTATAAATTATTCATGGAAACAGCTATTTATGTTTAAAAATGTTAGCTGGATTTGCTAGTTGCTCAGCTTGGTGAGATCAAAAGAAGTTGGCTTCTGTGAAAGGACTGATTACAAGGGAATCAAAAGAATTCATTTATGGCTATTCTTTGTGACCTATGAACCAAAAGTCTGTCTCCCTTTACAGACAAGTTTTAAATACTGAATGACCTCTGACCCAAATGAAAAGGGATGTAACTCGTACATCTCTTTTTAAAGATGAACTTTGTTCATCACAGATAGCTTTATTTACTGGCAAATATATGAAGATATTAAAATATACATGTCTCACTGCCACAAAAGGCATCCTTTTGTTTGTGCTGCAATAACACAACTACTTTTCCCACTATCCAGCAAAAGAATTGCTTCAACCCTCTGTTTTAATGGTAAAAACTGCCTCACTTTTGAATCTGACATATCAACATCTTTGAGTTATTTGGACCATGTGATTGGAGTACAGCAAGTACAAGCTATGTAAGGAATGTATGAACATTGATTCATAAGATGTTCCTTTATCCAAACAATGCCCTCCTCATGAAGCAAACGTTAAGTTTACAAAGACCTGAGTGAGCACTTTTGATACGCTCCAGTGAAAGCTTAAAGCATGTGAAACAACTGTTTGGTTAGGAAATGTCTGGCAAAGCAGTTATACACAACACTTAGATAGAAAATTTGCTGGGGGGGGGGGGGGAGTTGGGAAATTAGAATGGTGTTATGACCAGGTGAACACTATTTAATGGTGACAATTGGGATTTTTAACTGTGCACACACACACCCACACCCACACATGATGATCATGCAAATGCACATGAATGAATAAAGAATGAATATAATCTGATTTCCTGCTCAATTAAAAAGAATTTATATATAAGAACCAGTACATGGACCTATATACACATACTCACACATATATCAGGGTTCCTGAAATTCTGATGGCACTTCTTCAACATTTTCTTGAGAAAATTTACATGGTAGACAGCTATTTGTCAAATTTAATATAAAATCATTCAAAGGAGGTATACAAAGCTATTACAAATAAGTAAATACTCATATACATATTTATTTAATGTGCATGAAAATATTTCATTCTGGTTCAAGATAGCTGTTGATTCAGTTTTAGTATCATCCTTACATACTTCACTAGTTTTCTATCAAGCTATTTTATTCATAAAAAATATTAATTTCTTTCAAAAAAACTACACTAGTGAATTTTATACCATTATGTTTTAAAAATTATTTCTATTCTGTTAAAAAGAAAATTTACTACATAAAAAATACATAACACCTAACTGACTCCAAAGTAAAATGGAAAATTGAGTGTGTCAAGAAAAGATTTGTCCTTACTTTATAATAATCAATTTCAAGTATGAATAGAATCCATCAAAGGATTTAGGAAATATAATCAAATGAAAATTTCTAACCAAACTTTATTACAAATCTTTTATGACTGTGACCTTAACTTTAAGGTGAAAGGGACATGCAAGCATGCTGCAGAAGGAGTTGTCTTAACTTCATGCCAAGTATGAATGGAATCCATCAAGGGGTTTAGAAAATATAAGCAAATTAAAAAAACCAAAAAACCCAAATCAGTTAATAACAAAGTAATATAAAGATTGTATTACTGTGACCTTTAACCTAAAGTCAAAGCTGCAAGCAAGTGTATAACAGAATAAAATGTCTTAGCTTCACTGCGCTTCATGCCTAGTATGATGAGATGCCAGTGATGGTTAAGGAAATATTTTCAAATGAAAAACTTCAAGAAAAACATTAAGGTACTGTTGACAATAATGCCATTGCTGCTAGTGGAAAAATGACTGCTGTATCTTCCTCTCCTTGTTGTGTGTACTCGATAATTAAAAGACTTATCTTAAGTAAAAACTTTACATGAAAAGACCTTAACAGTAAGTACTAATAGCTTACAGTGAATGACATACATGAAAGGTTTCCATGATTTTAACTTACTAATACCAAGCATTTTTTACACTGCACACTGAACATAATCTGCCTATCTAACTGAAATTTCCATACAAGTTTGAAAAGAAAACCAAAGTGCACTGCCTTTTTGGGTTTTACTGCCAGCATAGCCAATGCAAAATAATTACTGCTCAAAATCATATGACAAAACATATATTTCTGCTGTTTTATTTGGTCACCAATGCTGGATGAGACCTGCACAGTCATCAACGTACTATTAGTTGGTTCTTTAGCGAGCACCGTCCACCACAGCATTATAGGCTTGAAACAGCCTGACCAAAATAAATTCAGCAGCAATGTTAAAATCGATCTTCCCATGCAGTCTTTTTGCTGTTACCTTGCCATTTCTTGGTCTGTTACTGGCTGCTCCATTTCCCCGAATCTGTCATCATAATGGCCGTAGGATGGATGGGGTGGAGGGTGAGTTCCTTGTCTCTTATAATGCCAGTCCTTGCTTCGTACATCAGGAGTATCTCTATACTTGTCCTCAAACCTATGAAGGGAATTTAAAAAAAATATAGTGAAACAGTGGTCTTGCAAAATACTATGTCATAGTGCTGAAGACACTATGACTCTATGCACTGAAGACACTATGACACTATGCACTTAAAACATGGTGACACTATGCACTGACAACACTATGACACTATGCACTGAAGACATGACACCATGAACTGAAGACACTATGCACTGAAGACACTGACACTATGCACTGAAGACACTGTTACACTACGCACTGAATACTGATGAAGACAAACTAGTCTGAAGTACACTTGTACATTGACAACTTATGTTTGTGTAGTACAATCCACGATCCATTACGTACTGTACATGTATATAAAAAAATCCATGAATCTAAGCATTGATCACGTTATAAAATTCATGTATCAGTCACATCCCATTAGAAAACATAAATAACACATATTTAAAAAAAATGGTAGTCCTCATTTGATCTATACCTGATTGTCACTAAAAAATTCACTAAGATACTGTCACCAGTAGCATGTGGCTATAGTTGTTTACATGATACATTTACACGTACTTAAATTGGCCTAGATTTTGGTCAGCCAGAAAGAGCTATCATCTTGCTGAGCCTACCCAGGGGATAAGGCTATTCATTTGGAAATGAAAACATGCAAACAAATTAAGAAGTTTAACAAACATCTTTGCAAGACACCCTATCTTCAATTAACTTGACAGTCAGATATCTATGGTTTCAAAAGATTGGAAAATTAATTTGCATTTTATGCTGCCATTGGTAGCAATCATAAGCATTCATTTTTTCCTTCAAAAAGGAAATTTTCATGGTAAAATCAATGTGTTCCAGTCACTCTGGAAAATGCAACAATCCATCAGATTCCATTGCTTTTATCTAAGTTTGGTGCTGACTTCCTTTGATGAAAGGTTCTTTGTTCTTCTTGAAGACTGTAGTTGGCTTTCTTTGATGAAGGGTACATGTGTTCAAGTCACTGTTGAAGGACAGCTTTATGGGACTAAACAAATGCTGTTTCTTATTATCAAATAATTGTAGACTATTGATTGAGACTGAACTTTTGTTTTTCATTTCCATTGTATTTATAAAAAACGATCGGTGCTTCAAAGGTAACCAGTTTTCTTTGAAGTTTCAGCAAAACTATTTTTTGTGGGTACATTTTAAAAAAACCAAGGGAATTAACCATCGTTTGGTTGATTGTAGCAGTTACTTTTCTTGCCTTCAAAGGTTGGTCCATTGTAGCTAGTCCCGGTAGTATGACTATTGGAGTGTATCACATATCACAGCGTACAGTACTCAGGCTAGATGTCAGCATCAGCAGATTATGATATAACTATGCACTGTTAAGAAGGTTTGTCAATATGAACAAAGTATTTATGTAACAATAGATTCCAGTGCATTTTATGTCAAGTTTGCAGCTTCCTTTCATGGTGTCACTGAATTTCTCCACTCCAAACCCAAGATTGTATATACAAGAATAAACAGATAATAATGTCACATAAAAAAAAAATATCACCAGATGGTGTGTTTTGTCACTAATTAGGAAAAAAATGCAATTTGCGATATTGGTGAAGCCCAGCGCATTCCTTGAATAAATATTTTACAAGTAATTTTTTGTACTTTTAAGAAGAAAAAAATGTTTCTTCATTAACGAAAAAAATACATGTATATGAAATTTCAGGCACCATGCCATGATCGTCTCATATTAGAATTCATACATAATTTCTTCCCCAAAACGATAATAAACATTTTACATGTTATTCTTTTTACTTTTAAGAAAGAAAACATTTTTTTCACGTATGAGAAAAATACATGTATACGAAATTTTAGGAGCCAAGCCACAATCGTGTTATATCTGAATTTGTGTTATAATGGAGCATGCAATTGTGGGGTCACACTTTATCTCTATTTTAAGTATGGCATCCTTAATCTACGCTGTATTGGCATCAGATGTATACAGTTAAAAGCCTTTCATGCTAGGATCAAATATGACGACTATTGCTGAAAACAGAAAAACCTTTAAATGACCTTTGCTCTAAAAATGCTTGACAAAATTTCATATATTTTTATAGAAAGCATCCGGGTTTGAAGCTCTTTTAAATCTGTTAAAATAATGCCGATCTACCAGAAAATATTGCCAACATTATTAAAAATATAAAATCTTTAAAGCTTTTTTCTCAAAACTGCTCAAAAGACCATGCCCTATGCTCAAATAGGCTTCAGACACGTAATCTACAAAATCCTTCCAAAAATTCTTTAAACTTTTACAACATTGCTGTTTGTTTTTAGTACTTTAAACAACTGCAAAGATCACATTACCTTGGTGACATTTTTCCTACTAATGACTCTGACATTTGAGCTAAGGACTTGACTGTTATGTGTGGATGTGGGTAAACTGTCATCAAGATAAACAGCTGTAGCTGTTTAAAAAAAACAAAAACAAGCCTAGATAAGGAAACAGAACAGTGGCTTATATTATCCCTCATTGTGACCTTATCTTTGAGAAAGAAGGTATGACAGAGTACATGATATACAGTCAAGTGTATAAATTTAAAAGGCTAAAGTTTCAGTCAAATATCTTCATTGGTTCAAAGGTTACATCTGTATATGGACAGAGGCCACTGATTTATATTCTCCCTTTATGTACCCTTGACCTTTATCTTGGGGTAGAGGGCAAGGCAGTGGTATGTAATATACTGCCTAGTCATGAGATATAAAGAGTAACATTTTTTAAATATCTCAGGTGGTTCAAACATTAGACACCAGACAAGGAACCAAGTCACAAAATAACATTTTCCTTTGCAGTAACCTTGACCTTGAGGCAGGTGGCATGAGTACCATCTAGTCATGATATATACTTCAGCGAAAATTTTAATAAAATGTATTCATTGGTTAAAAACTTCTGCTCTAGACAATGATACAAGTCAAATAATCACATTTATCATTACCATGAACTTGGCCTTAAGGCATGCAATATAACACTGTCTAGTTATGATAGATAATCAGCATCCCAGATGTTTACCAGTTTAAGTTGGAGCATAATCTGTGCCAAGATACCAGCATTTGCCAGAAAGGATGGAAGGAATTGATAGTAACATAAATGGGTACTATTTTCTTAGAAATATAAATGGGTACTATTTTCTTAGAAATGTAAATGGATACTATTTTCTTAGAAACAATTTAATACAAAATTTTCCTGTGTTATTAAAATACAGTACCTGATCACATTAACATTTGGAGTAAAGGTGAGACAAGGATGAAATACTTCAGCATCTAACCTCTACCCACATCAAACTGATGACTGCTCTAATGAATGGATGAATTTCTCTTAATGTGAAGTCAGCACAAGCGAAAATTATGTTTTTATACACTTGCAAGAATGATCCCTTTGGGATCCTGTACCTGGTTATTGCTTCATATTAAAAAGTTTCCATGGTTAATTTAATGCTCAGGGCTGAGGTTGTGCTGTCATAAACTGGGCATGGTAACTGTCTGGGCAGCTTCTAGTGGCCCAGGAAGATTCAGCTCTCTCCTTTGTAAGGTCATGTCATACAAATAGAAGCTAAAGACCAAGTATGCCAACAAACTGACACCAATATGTCTTGAACTGAGACATTATATTTAAAGGCCAGGCTTGTGGAAATCACTCATATTTTGCGAGATGAAATCTTCATCCTATGATAGTTCAGAGTACACTGATCTAAAAACCTCCTTCAGCCAAGCAGCCATTGCTAGTGGGTTTATGTTTTGCTTTCCTGCCTTGTCTTGTAAGAAAAGCCTCTGACAGCTACCAAGGACAACTTCTACGTGTCTCAGATAGCATCTGATGCTGTAAACAATGGTCCTGCAGCTTTGCCTCTCTCAATGGGTTGATCAAGGAGAAAGAATGGATAGTTCACCTTTTGCATGTCTAATGATGGTAACCTATTTCAGAACAAAATCAGGTTGCATCATTAGTATGACTGAACCACTGGAATAAAACTGCAAGTAGCTCAGATCCATGAAAAGTGCATCACCCTGAAAGCTGAAGCTATCAGGAATATCTGTATGATAACTGCTTCAGTGAGGTGGAGGACTGGTGTTTGAACTCAGACCAGCTGAGCCACATCAAGACCCAGGAAAACTTCAGTTTGGAAACAAGGTGAGCAAGCATTGTCTGGATATGTCAGAACTGAGCAACAAATTGGAGAGGTCTTTGTTATGGCCAATAGCATTATTTCCACTTCCTTTTGTATGCCTTCAAAGTGGAGGGCTCTTTGGCTATCACAATCTTCTCCATAAAATGCATAACTTTCTTTTTGCACTGGGCATCCCTGACAAGAGCAAGGTGTTGAGGAGTTTCTCCAAACACAAGTGGAATAATGGCTATTTAAGCAGTGTGCTGAAATTTTCCAAGTTATGTCTATCACCAAATCAAGTAGGTCATTGTTCCACCTCGTTACAAAAGGAAAAACTGTATGATTTTACCAGTAAAGCAGCTAAGCTAAAACTAGCGACACCTGGTGGTGGCAAGGGAAGATAATAAGCATAAGTTATTGGCCTCTGTATACATGAGATAGTCAAAAAGACTAAATTCACGAGGTGTCAGGTTAATACTCCTAATGTAATGTGAAGTATCCAAAGAAGAAAGTTGGAAATTGGCCTGAATATATTTTATAATATTCCATTTGGTCACATGTAATTAAATGATCATAAATGTATTTGTAATATTAAACATTAATTGGTGAGAGATACAATTTTATAAAAAAAAAAAACAACAATTTTTGAAAGCTATTTTGTCATGAATAATGAAAACATGCTTTTAACATCATTAAAATCGTAAAAAGATTCTTTGGGAATTTCTGTACATTCCTTACCTACTGAAACTATTGAAAAAGTACCACCTGAAAAAAAAAAATACTGCAATAAACCAGTATACAGATAATGTTACACACCTCTACAAATGAAGGTACTCCCATACCATGATGCAACCCCCCCCTTGACTCACGAGGTAGTTCACTACAACCAAAATATCCAATATTATCAGCAATATCTTCCAAAAGGGCAGAGTGTAAAGGTTGCTAAGGTTTAATAGATCCACTGCCACATTCAGCCAGCAGGAGATGAAGAAGCTCTTTTACCGAAATAAACATCCTGCTGGATGTCTTCTCCAACACATGAATGATACTGTCTACGCATATGAAAGATTCATATGCAGCGGCTGGTTTCACAAAACACTGTGATCAAATTCACTTAGTAAAATGTGTGTTCTCTTCATAAGAATGCCTTTGGTTAAATATGGTTCTGTTCGCAAGCATGTCTGTTTGAAGGAGATACACCTGCATCGATATTAAAGCCCCATTATTGGCAAAGATGTTATTACCTATTAATTACATAGATGTAAAATTACCTATTAATTACATAGATGTAAAATTACCTATTAATTACATAGATGTAAAAAAGACAAAAAAAAATTTAAAGTGAATTTCCTTACTCTTAATCAAGCATGTCTGGATGTATAACTAAGCTGTATGTCTGTATGTATGTCTGGAGAAAGATGTATAACTAAGCTGTATGTCTGTATGTATGTCTGGAGAAAGATGTATAACTAAGCTGTATGTCTGTATGTATGTCTGGAGAAAGATGTATAACTAAGCTGTATGTCTGTATGTATGTCTGGAGAAAGATGTATAACTAAGCTGTATGTCTGTATGTATGTCTGGAGAAAGATGTATAACTAAGCTGTATGTCTGTATGTATGTCTGGAGAAAGATGTATAACTAAGCTGTATGTCTGTATGTATGTCTGGAGAAAGATGTATAACTAAGCTGTATGTCTGTATGTATGTCTGGAGAAAGATGTATAACTAAGCTGTATGTCTGTATGTATGTCTGGAGAAAGATGTATAACTAAGCTGTATGTCTGTATGTATGTCTGGAGAAAGATGTATAACTAAGCTGTATGTCTGTATGTATGTCTGGAGAAAGATGTATAACTAAGCTGTATGTCTGTATGTATGTCTGGAGAAAGATGTATAACTAAGCTGTATGTCTGTATGTATGTCTGGAGAAAGAT
>JAECUM010029127.1:0-30498 GCA_016617855.1 Megalonaias nervosa | reverse complement strand
TATATATATATATATATATATATATATATATATATATATATATATGACAGTATTTTCATGGGTACGTGAAAATAAATGAATCTATTTTGGAAAGTATAAATTAATGCACTAATCTGTGTGACCCCCTTCTGTCTGATTTACAATGACTATGTGTTTTTCTTCTGATAACATATAATGACAAAATAATTCGATTAGAATGGTCAGGAGGTGTTTTATATATTCAGAGACCTGAAGCCAGCAGACACTCCCTCCCGCAATACGTTGCCCTCTACTAAGTAAATGTGCACACTGTCAAAGTTGAAATCATCCATACATTGCATTGAACATACTAGGAGATGGAGTTTCGTTCTCACAGATGGATGAAAATGACATAGCTTGGTGCCCCTATAAACGTGCAACTACAATGAATCGGTAAATGGTTCTCCCAGACTCATGTTTTCACAACCAAGCATGGAACAAATATTGGTAGGCTGGAAGAGACTGTGATTGGCAAGGGGACTACTCATCGAGTCAATGGCATGGCCGAACAGGCCAAAGTCAATGAACCGCATCTCCCGCAGATTCCTCTTTCCAGCCGTTAACAACAGAAGCAAAGAACTGTTACCACTGAAAATGAAGACATGGTATTAATATTGCTGGTGAATGGGTTGGTCCGCAGTCACTTACAATAGCCACTGCAGTAATACCACAGGGATGCAAAGACGAAGCGAGGGTTCTTCAGAGCAAATCAAGGTCTGGCTAACCGCAAGGCAGGCAGACATATTGTAAAAATAAATTACAATGCTAGACAGGATTAAACATCAGTACGACGGATGTAGTGCCTCGCAAGATGCCATAGGCAGTATAATCAATGCTTCGGCTACTGACTAGCGTGTCTGAAATTTGGAACTAGTCAGAATGTATCTGGGAGGCATTACAATCACAGAAAACAGTGGTAGTCACGAACCAAGCTCTGTATGCAAAAGCAGCATATTTTGTCAGGAAACAAAAACAATAATTGATAAAATTTATAGAGCAATAGGCAGTTCGGGATAATAAACCTTCATCAAATAGAATCTATCTGTCTTCGACTGAGCCCAGATGAGAGATACAGCAAATGTGCTAAATCTTTCAAAACAAGGACTGCACTCAGTGACATTTTTCTGTATAATTCCGTGCTCATAGTTATTATAGAAAATAGTTTATAAAAAGAAAATTAAGAAAACAAAACAAACACATTTGGGGGTAATATTTACGATTTCTTTTCATTTCTTTATTTCATCGTGCTTTCTCATCACTTGTAAATTGATACGACAGCTTCATCATATTTATGTATTGATACAATTTTATCGTTCGATTATTAGGTTTTGTTGTCGACTTTACTGCAATAAACTCTATGTACTTTTGTTCTGGTTGTCCAGTTTTAATTTTTTTCAAACATTCGAGCTTTCATCGTAAGGGTTGCAACATTCGATAAGATAATTTGAAGTAAAAAGTTCAAAAATGACAACGCATTGTTGGATAATGACAATTTGACGTAAGCAATTCAGTTAACTACAATTTAAATGGTGTTAGTTGCAAATTTAATGTTAAACGATGTTTCGTTTCTGTTTTATTCTGCTCCTTGACCTGAGCTACTGGAACAATGGGGAATAAATGATAAACATCACCCACTCTATAGCAGTTGTATCACTAATGTGTGTTCCTTTTGCGGGGCATGTATATGAAGCGATAGATGTAAGAATGAACAAATTAACAGCAAATGAAATATATTGTTTAACAAAAACTAATTACAGGAGAGATGGGTTATCGCATGATCACTAATACATATACAATTCAACACACATCCTTACAACTAGTCTAAAGTGGAAGGTGGTACTTTAGTGCCATTATGACTAACAAACGTCTTCACAAACAAATATCCACACTTACAAACTAAAGTATGGTGTTAATTATATGCTCTCTTATGAGAACTAAGACTCATACTAGCAAATCGCCTGCCACTAATTCTAAAGATGTTAGCGTAAAATGCTGACTCTTACAAACAAACTTGCATACTTACAATCCAACGCCCATTCTTCCAAATCACTCAAAAACTCACTCAATCTCTAACAAACTTGGAAGAAAGAGAAAACTGGAAACTAATCAGACGATGTATGAACATTGATTTAATTAATATCGTGACATTTTTTCCTCTGTTTATAGTCGATACGCAGAGTCAATATTTGCTTTTATATATTATGGTTTTTGTTTTGCTGATCATTCTCCTGGCTACCTAGACATTGTTGGGTTGTACGAATCAGTTTTGAGTTACATGTTTTGGTTTTCAAGAACCAGTTTCCTATCGTACATCTTGCCTTATACGTTAGTGTTTAAGAATGAGTGTTGGAATGTCAGTATGTGAGTTTGCTTGTAACAATCAACATATCACTTTTATCAGCGATACATTGATACGTGTGTTTGTGTGTGTTTGATTTTATGAATGTGTGTTAGTACTCATAATATGTGATAATTATACGATTTCAGTTCCTTCCAAATATACATTAATTTGTAAGAATGATAGCTGGGTTGTAAGCATGGGTGTCTGTTTGTACAAGTCGGATTGCACCTTTACTTCGATACCGTGGTTAGCATGTACTGGTATTTTGTAAGCATGCGTGTTAGCCCTGTTACCATAATATAACCCTTCTCTTCCTATACATAACGTTATAAGGAAGAGTGTTAGCTCGTATGATAAAAGCAGAAAAGAGCAAGTGCATTCTACTAACGTTCATCAGCCCAACCTTTCTATTACTCTATAAAAATTTGTCAGCATGGAATTACAAAGCTTAGTCAACGTATCATGAAATGACAAATGATGAGAAGGCATGACACTGTAAAGAAATGAAAATAAACCGTAGGTCACCAAAAACGAGATGCTTTAAATGTAAAAATACAGTTGTTTATCAAACAAAATTCCTTTAAAAACTTAATTTAATTTGAAAGACAATGACAAACGATGTTGAGACGAGATATTCCATTTGTTAGATTACAATAATCAGATTAATTTGCTATTCCAGACCACACGCATATGTTTTCTTGTCAAATAGTATAAAACAGATACAAAAATTGAGAGTAAGATAAAATGCATACAAGTTTCCCTCTTTGTGCTGTTACGTGTAGGCTCGTACAAAGTAACAAAAGAAAAGAGTGTAGCCAACAGGCTTTGTATATTTTAACAAAATAATTTATTTCCCTAGAAAACAATGTAAAAATTAGAAATAGAACTTACGGCTTGTGAATATAATCCAAAATTTAATCCAAGGATTGAAAAAGATAAGTCCTATCACTAAACAGTTCTAAATGAATCCAGGTTCGAATCTCGATGAAATTCCAATATGGAGGCGATGACGTCAGATGAAGTCGTTGTACTTATGGCAACAAATCCTTGTTGAATCACAGTTTATAATGTTTCCGTTTAGAATTCCAGAATAAATTTCCACTGAATGTTTTTGTCCCAGAACTTTTTATAAATATGAAGCACTTGTTTTGTTTTCTAGAGAATATGAATTATTAAATTCCAAAAAACAGACGAACTTCAGAACAAGCTATCAACAACAATAAAAACCTCTTGAGCCCTCAAGGTTTAAAATACGACTTGACTAATCTACTATCAATTGGCTGTTTTAAGCCTCGATTTTAGATCACATGGTGGCTCACGTGACAGGCTACGTGATTTCTAATTTGAACAGCGCAATAAAAAAAAAAAAAATGCCAATTAGTCCGTAGCTAGAGTAGCCCTATCTAAGAATCAAATTCTCACACTAGAAATAAATTAAAAAAGAAAGGCTGTTTACAACTCAGCTAACACGTGGGCCGAAAATGACCTTGGTAATATCCAATCATTTCCGCTTAGTGTTTACAAGATCTATGAACCAGGGTGAGCTAAAAATAGTGCTGAAGAAATCATTATAATCTAATCGGGTCAAGCCAATTTTCCGAAAACAAGATTCAAATCCAATGAAAATAATCATTACAATAAAATGTAATGAAACAAAACAAAAAATAAAAAAGAATTTAAAACTAACACACAAGTATTTAAATTACATATTTGTAACAGTGCTTCTTTCCTTCTCCCCCACCCCCCATATCAGTAATAACTAAGAAAATACAGTTTCAGAAAGAGTATGTTTTTAAAGAATATGATTGATAACAACTAGTGACATTGTTGTGTTTAAAAGAACTGAATAATCAACACTTGTGTATACAGGATGTTAGTGCAAAACGACCACAAGATAGGAAGATCTTATCTTTTTCAGTGTGATTTTGACTGAAATGAGTACAAAAACAACACGAGTCGTTCTTGGAGATGACAGCTACCCGCATTGCAGCTGACTGAGTATAGCTCGTTTCGGAGACGACTATAGTATATGAGTCAGTTGTCGATGCCGTGGTGTTGCTTCAACATGCAGAGACAAAACGCTACGGTCAGTGCATTTCAGAGGTATATATTATAATATTTTGATTGTTACGACTCTATGGTCATGAACAAAGTAACAGAAAGAAGCAAGCCAACAAGTTTTGTAAACCTTAAAAATAATTTCATTATCAAATATTAATTAAAATGTGAGAGGAACTTACAGTATTATGAAGTGAATCCATAATAATCGTGATAATGTTCTAACAAAATGAAAAGAATGAAAAGTTCAGTATAAATTTCAGAACCGGAAATGTACTGGCCCTCCAAGAATTCTGACGTTGACAACATGGCGTTTTCCAGAACTCCTCTGAATAATTCATGATAGTTCAAGAATAATATTATAGTCGAATGAGCACTTTCTATTTTCTCCTAGTAATGCAAACAAATGTTGTTATTTCCTCTTAAATAATAGCTATTACAAAAATTCCGTCTGCAGTCTTGATGTTACAACAAGAGCACAAGAAATAAGAACGACCAAAAGTGTCCAGCTACACGCATTTATATACTAGCCATAGGGAGAAAACACACTTTGCTACTACTACCTACGTAACAAATCGCAAATTTCCAATATCGTATAAGAACTCGCATGATTTAACTCACCCAGTGAGAGTTAACTTAATTTTTCTAAGACACCACCTGACCGACCTGTCCAATGGGGAAAAAATACTGAAATTGGTAAACATATTAGCTAATAATTTTATTATTGGTAACTATCAGCATATATGTAAGCATCTATATATAGATCCTATGAAACTTTACGTTCTTTAATATCTTAAAATAGAAACTACGCATTTATGCCACATCCAGCTATAGATAATCACTACAATTTACAGTCATAAAAAGTTACAAAAATCATATAAAAGCATGTGCCAGGAGATAAAAAATATAGATATACATAACATGATTATATATTATAATATTTTATTATCACTAAGCACATGCATTCCGCGTATTATAATAATAATAATAATAATAATAATAATAATAATAATAATAATAATAATAATAATAATATAAATTAGTTGTTGCAAAGAAAGTTGATGAAATCAATTACGTCTTAGAGACAACCCAAAGATGATAATTAACATAAATGATAGGGTAAAGCTACTTTTATTCACAGTGCATGATAGTGGAAAGTTTTGTATGTAAAATGAACTTACATATCTAGATTCTACGTATGAAACATTTTTAGGATTCAGGGAGTTTCACTGTGGGATCCTCTACGATTTGTACCAAATGTCGCCACTGTAGCGTTTGAAACAATCAAAATAGAGACTTCGGGATAAAAGTGGCAAGTTTCTGCTACTGAAGACTGTAACTTCTTGAAACTAATGAAAACACGTGATGTCGCCCAAAAGAAATGACTCTTATCTACCATTTCAACTGCATTTCGTAACAAAATTGTTAATGTTTCCTTAAGAAGACCACACATTATACCAACCCTTATTGGGAGTTTATGGTTAGAATTTCCAAATCTTATGTACCACCTCAAAGCCCTAGAAATCTTTCGAATTAACAAAGTAGGGTTCTAAGGAAGATGAATAAATTATCAAAGCCTTTTAAATTCAACAAGAATGAATACATTGTGCACATTGATAATTCGAATTCCATGAAAATGTTGACTATGTGCTTTGCTGCATATTTTTACCATTGTTCGAATGATAGGCAGATTATTGTTTGGATCGACAACATATCGTAAACCTTGGGCTGATGTCATTGCATTAATTCCGTCCCCCCCCCCACACAGAGAAATGCTAATATTTTGAATAGCTTTTAGTAAATGCTTTTCTACACTGAACTGGTTTATTTTTCATTTTAATCCTTTATGAATCTATCGGTAATGTTTGTTTCTTTGGATTACTTTAATGCAGCATTTCATTAAAAATAAACATTCTTATTTGTTTGGTTTGGTGTTTCACAACACAGAAATATCTGACGTGCCTTGGTGTTTGGAGGAAGGGGGCAGAAAAGCTTACATTCTTTCTAATACAGGTATACTGAAGTGGTGTCGGCATTATTATTATTATTATTATTATTGCTGCTGCTGCAATTGCCGACGCAAATGGAGTAAAGTGTATTGCCCAAGGATATCCGACGTTAGCCGACAAATGCTGATCAGATGGCAAGATTCCAAACCGCACATATTGACTTTCAACCACTTAGTACTAAATAATGAGAAAACAGAAAAAAATAAAAATAAAAGAAGAAAGAAAATGAACTGCTTATCTATGTACTGCTGAAATAGTATTCCTTGTCAGCGTTTTATCCTTCTTCATTTTATCATGCAGAACAAAGATGACTGTCACTCAAATGAAGGCTGTGTTTAATCTTAATACAAATAATCTGTGCTGACTTTTCCAACACTAGTATACTGTCACTCAAATGAAAGCTGTGTTTCAGCAATATAAATTAAAAATAGCGCCACTAATTCCCTCTCCTTTCTTGAGATAAAATTATGCATCCGATAGTTTGTCATTTTCCCAGCCAAATTCAACATTCTTTCATTTAAAATGCTGGTAAATAATTTTGAAAAGCATCTAAGTATAGTAATATCTTTATAGTTTTCTGTATTACATCGGACTTTAATATCGGTACCATTTCTCCCACTCCCTAATTGCATATGAAAATGACCACAACTGTAAATAAATCTAGTGACTGAAGTCAAAGGAAGAATAACAAATTTTGTTTATCAAAGACTTATACAAAATCATGAGACACAATCAAATGACCAGGATGTGGGTCAAACATTCTCTTGTAAAACAATAAAATTTTTGTTAACAAGGCTAGGCCTTGAACTATAATATCAGTAAAAAAAAAAAAACATTTTAAAAATTATAAAGGTCAGGTATGCTATTTCAATTTTATCCTCATTCACGGACAAAACTCAAACACACAAAATAAATTAAATATAGTATTACGAAACTACGGTTATATTGTTTTGATATTGGAAAACTATTAGAAAGAGCAATAACCAACAAGATTTATAAATTTCAGCAAATAATTTGTTTCCCTAAAACACAAAGAAACTTACAGTATTACGAATTAAATTCCAAATAGTCCAAAGCGTTTTGTCACCAGTCCTGATGAATAAAGTTTTAATTAAATTACAGTGGTGTTCGAAATAAGATTCAACGCGAAAGGTGTTGGCGTGCCTGCAGTGGCATGTGACTTGGTGATATGACAACAATCTTTTGATGAATCACAATAATATAATCCAATATGTCTTTGTTTGAAATCACTATAATTCCCATGTAATGTCTCTGTCCAAGAATATTATTTATGAGCACTTTATATTTCCAGTGAAACAATAAATTGAATATTAAATAAATTACAGCCCAAATCAAATAATGAACACAACAATAAGACTGATTTCTGCTTCAGATCATATTGCAGAAATAAATAATTTTTTCAGTAAACAAAATCCTCCACTTGACCTAGGTCACATTTAGCATTAAAAACTAATACTTAATGGAAACTTCCATTCTAGAAGATAATGTCACTAGAATTATAATGTAGATACTGTTTCACAGGTGTGGAATCTATAATTTCAACTTAATCGTAGATCTTATTTGTTCGTGTAAGAACTTCTGGAAACAATAGCTCATATTCAAATAGTAACGGTTTTAGTTCATTCTTTTCTTGTCGTTGCAGATGTGAAAGTTTCTGCTCCAGCTTGTTCAATATTGCTGAATTCCGAAGATTTGTTACACCAAAGGCACTGCATTTGAATTCATTCCATCACTTAAATCCTCAGTTTACTGCATGTTTAATAGGGCTATCACTGTCAACATACTCCTTTAACAGATTTATGTGACAAAGTTATTTTTGTTTTTACCTCCCAGGATTATCAATGATATAAAGGAAATTATTTACTTTCTTTTCAACTATGTAAGGACAATAGAACGTAGTCAGAAGAGAAGTTTGAGGGAGGGGCGAGAGAACCATAGCTCTGTGACCGGGATGAAAACTCTAAAAACTAGCTCAAAGGGACCTAATTATAAAGAGTCTTGAATTGATTCCCTAACAGCAAACAACAGTAAATAAACAAAGTCGTTCCAATCTTTTCCAATATCAAAACAATATGACCGAATCTTATTTTTCAAAGTTTGATGAAATCTTTCTAAAACCCCTTGGTATTTAGGTTGATGGGCAGAAGACATACACTGCTGGATGCCTAATTCGTGCATAACTTGCTGGAAAATTCCTGACATAAAAGTTGACCCTTGCTCAGATTGGATCGATCTGAGTAGACTAAACGGAGTATAAAAAAAACCCCACTTTATCAAAGCTTTACTCTGATTCTAGTTTTAATATTTCTCAAACGAAATGCCCCTAGAAATCTTGTTGACGCACACATTATGATCAGCAAGTATTAGTTGCCTGACTTGGTCTTAGGTAAAGGATCGACACAATCTACCAACATTCTGCTAAATGGTTCATTAAATGCAGTAATAAATTGCAGCTGAGTTTTAGATATCTTCTGATGGGGTTCTCTTCCCATTTTTTAAGTGTGACAAGGTCTGCAATATTTACAAATATCACCTTTAATTTTCGGCCAATAAAAATAAGACCTCGTGATAATTCTTATTGACCACTAAATAACCAGCCAAAGGAGTTCCATGTGGTAAACTAAGAAATGCTTGTTGTTACAACTTTGGAACATCAGTTTGACAGCTTACAGACCACTAGTCACTAGCTGGTACCTCAGGTGGTCTCCATTTTCTCCTAAGGACTCAATTTTTAACAAAATAGCCACCAGGTACTTCCGTGGCTTCAGTTTCGTTAATAGCCCTCTGAAACAACCAGGAGATCTCAGGATCATTTTCCTGTTCGACGACAAGTTATTGTCGCTTGTCACACTGATTAGAATAAAGAGAATGAATAGTAAAAAGAGCATCACTGTGCTCAATACCTCTTCATTGATCAATACAAGGAACGAACTTGACCTCATCTAAAGCCTGATGAATACATACCTCAGCTAAAGGAATACGATCCTGATTAAGTTAATTCTCAAAAGCTTTCTTTGCCATAGATCTAGTAACTGCACAAGCTGGATATAAATCAGGGATTTCTTTTTCAGTTGGATCAACTTTCTGATCCAACCAACGCTTGTCAGATAGGATGCAGATGAATGACGAGTGCCATTTTGTAATTTTCATTTGATGGTCGTAGGGACAACTAGATAGGGATTTTCTCCGGCCTTCAAATTTCTTACTCTAACTATAGTTTTATTGTTTTAAATTCAGGAACAATTACAAAATCAAAAGTGAAGGACAGAGAAAACTCAATGTTGGGGTCATTTAGTGTCAATGCCGGTTGCCCTAGGTTTAGTTTTTCTTACGCATAATTTCCAAGATTCGTCTTATAGACATTAATCTCTTGAAGAAAAATACGATGCTGACGGTTACGGGGTAAACAGGTACAAGATAAAAGCAAAGCCCACAATAAAGAAAAGAAAACAATAAAAAACCTCTTTAGTGTTGGACAGAAAGGTGCTAAGTATCTTCAGGATACAAGCGAAAGCTCTCTATCAACTAAATGATTCCTCAAATTAAAAGAGCAAAGATTTTGACATGTATTTACAGTATGGTACAGCAATTGCCTTAACTTTGCTCCCATACTTTCTTATGCTCCCATACTTTCTTAATATTGATGGTGAATATTTTCCCAAAAGTTGATTTGATGGGGAGAAAAACGCGAAGCCGATTAAACTTTCAAATATAGGAACAAGACAAAGTAGCACATTGATTTCACACAATATATCTTACGTTTCAGGGATTTAAATCAAATATCACACATAATATTAAGCACATTGTTACAAAGTTTTAGATGGCAATATATGTAGGTAAAATCGTAATCAAAATCATAATAAAATTTCATTCTTTATCCTTTTCACTTTATAGATTCTACTTAAATATATAATTTAAAGTTAATCAATCTCCTATTTTAATAATATTTAAGAACGTAGACAAAAATTGCTCGTACTAATGAAATCAGAGAATGTCCAATATACTGATATCTAGGTAACATTTCAATTATATTTCATAAGACAAATTTTAATGTCTCTTAGACCATCCTTTCTACCAAAATTAATTATGGTTAGAATTTCCAGATCTAATCTTCGACTTCATATCTTTACTGAACTGTTCAAATTCAAAAGTCTGATTTCCAAACAAAACGCTGAATTTATTTAATTTTTAATGAAGGTTTCGGAAAAGTAATTGTCATTATGGACTACGTCAGAGCGGTTTCTCCTTGCAAGTAAACATATATATATTGTTACGTGTCTAGGCTCGTACAAAAGTAACAAGAAAAGAGTGAAGACAACAATCTTTGTAAAATTTAACAAAATAGTTTATTTCCCTAGAAAAACAAGGTAAAAATAAAAAAAGGACTTACGGCTTATGAATCAAATCCAAAATTAATCAAGAACTAAAATATAGAAGTCCTATCAATGAAAAGTCCTAAATGAATCACTGTTGGAATCCCGATGAAATTTCAAGATGGAAGGCGATGACGTATGCCGTAACCTTCACAGTGTAATCGTGTCAACAGTTTCTTGTTGAATCGCAAAAAAAAATATTCCAGTTTAGAATTTCTGAATAAATCTCGATAAATGCCTTTGTCCAAGAATTCTGATAAGCACTAGTATTTTCCAGGGTAAATAAATTACGAAGTCCAAAAAATAGAAAATTCCAACTCAAACTACTCACAACAAAGCACCTTTGAGCTTCAAAGGTTTAAAAAACAACTGACTACTTCTTATGAAAAAAAAGTTTTATATAGTAACAGATTCCCGTATGAGGGTCACGTGGTCATCTTCCCAGACCAACGTAGAAACATTACATGCTGATTATCACGTACGCTATGTATGGCCTTAGCTAAAATCAATGATTCTTACTCTGGGAATACAAAAAAGTTGTTTACTCCAACTCTATCTGATTTCTGAATCGAGGTCAGCAAATAGATACAATGTTTCAAACTATTAGCTGTTTAACAGGTCAAACAGAACTGAATTGAATTTCTAAAAAAAATATCAAATCCAGTAGACGAAAGTATCATTACAATAACATGTAATGGAATAAAATAAAAATAAAAGAAAATTTAAAACTAACAAACAAGTAATTAAATTACATATACATAACAATATATAACTCTTTCACTACTCAGTGATTTTCTTCCTTTTGTTCTTTACAACTTTTTCCTACTTATCATTCAAAACTGAGATGACTGTCACTGAAGGGAAGGTAAGTCTCGATGCAAATACTGTGTTGGGAAAGTACTGGTATACTGGATCATCTGCTCTTTTTTGCTGCTGCTGCTACTGCTAATACCGCTACAGCTAGCACTACTACTACCATTATTACTACCACAACTACTACTACTGCAACTACTATTACAAACTACTACTACTACTACTACTACTATTACCACTACTACTACAACAACAAGTACAACTACTGCTGCTGCTGCTACTACTACTACTACAACTACTACTACAGCTGCTAATCCTACTTTACAACTTCGCCTATGTCTAATTCTTGTGCAACGACTGCTAAATACCGAACTGACCAATGTATCTTAATATCCAGTAAAGATCGTTGCATCGCTACATTCTAATGATGTAAAGGAATCAGAAATACATTTTTTAAAATATGATCACATGAACTCCAATACTCAAAATTAAACAAAAATTAAAATTCTGCATCAAATATCTTCTTTGAAGCTATCTGGTTCTTTCTTCTTTACATTTTGTTCCATTACGACTTTTAATAACGACAGACTGTTAAATTAAACATGAACATTAAGCATCCGTTACTGAGAAAAAAAGGGGAAATAGCCTGGTTATAAATGTCCGCGCATCGAATTCCTAATTCATTTATTATGTATATTTAATTTTCTCCATGATTATATTATTTATATCTGTATTTTGCAATTGACATTTGTCCAAAATCAAGTTAATGGTCTACACGACCTGTGACATTTATTTTGAAACAAAATCCCAACATAATACATAGCAAATATTTCTCTATGATTAGAGATTATTAATGGAGGTAAACATGTTTAATTAAAGCTGAGTCTAGGACATTAGTTTTTCTTCACTTGGAAATTCCAAATCTTGCTGACAACTTAGAATGTTTAAGAAAGGAAACTGACCTACATCCTGGATCTATTATTGTGTCTTAGTATTTTTTATCTTAATGTTTTTCACATTTATTTATTCTTTCTACCTTAGCTTCTGAAGTGGAACCAGTCTTATTGTTGTGTTCAGTTTTTAATTCGGGTGGATTTATTTAGTCAAATTATTATTCACTAGTATTAAAAAGTGCTTAGATTAAATCATTAATTTCAAATTATGATGAATTCATTCAAGGATATTTGGATTATATCATTGTGATACATTTTAAACTTCTTGGCACATTGGCACATTCGAGACTAAAGACACATCAGGACACGCAATATTGGATTTTATTTGCAACAACAAAGGAATTTATTTGGAACTCTATACATTAGGATTTGTGATAGAACTTCAGGACTATATGGGATTTAATTCACAATACTGTAAGTTCTTTTCAAATTTTCACTTAGTGAAATAAATGATTTGTTGGATATTACAAAATTTATTGGCTTGCGCGTTTTTGTGTTACTTAGTAAGACCATAGAGTCATAACACATTAATATTTCCGATGTTTTTGGAAAGCTGTTCGTACTGTATAGATATAAATATTTGGAAAACACAAAAATGAATGTTATAAATACAAAACTAATTCGTGTTTCGTCACGAGTTAGGGAAAAGATCTCATTTGATATGGCGTAGGAATACCTCTCAGTATAACGATTTCGACATATCACTACGTCATACTAGGACGTTTTATGGAGGTGGGTGGGACTGTGATTTTCTTGGGAGTGGGATATTAGTTTCTCTTTCACCTCAAGATGTTTCCTTCGAGCAATATGAGGGATTTGTTTTGCTATAAACCAGTGTAATGACGCCCCAAAAGTTGAAATGGTCGGTATGTAAGCCCCTTCTTTGCGCCGACTCAGAAGAAAACACTTACATCATTTTTGTATATAATATACTGTAAGTATATGTCCGTTAGCAGATAAATCAGACAGTGAAACTGAGGACGAAAGCTGTGATCTACGTATACAAATAAAAAGAACAATTAGATGAAATAAATTCTTGTAATTACTGATATTTTATGCACATATTTATAGTTTTCATCAAAAACGGCTACAAAACTAACGATGTTGACTACATTTCCTTACGATGCAATGTGCGACACTTCGTGGCCAATTAAGCATGCATATCACGGCATCGTGCATAAAATTGTTGATGCAAAAATTGTAAAATAAAATTGCTAAACTTGCATGGTGCATTACTTGACAGGTCACGAATTTAATGATTATTTCAGAAAGTAATTATTTTGCCCCTCCCAATTGTAAATGTATAAGATGATTACGTTTTGTGTAAAAGCTTGTCGTCTGCTTATAAACGTAGCTCAGCTTGCAATGCGTCAGACTCGTTGTGCAAGCGTTGCGGGTCGGGTTGTCTCGCTTTGTCCTTGGGAAAAACACTTTTTTCCATGCCATCTACATGTAGCCAATAATGTGTGTAAAAATGCAAAATGCCGTTAAAACCAGCAACAAACAAATCCACGCACCCACTCCACCCCACCACGTGCAACCAACCATCTATGGACAGACTAGGAAGGTTGATGAGTTCCATTATATTAACTGGCATTGTATTTGGGCTTCTGTTACGTCATCGTTTATCAAAAGAAATCATTAGTTCTTGAGGATTTAATTAAGGGTTAATTAGTTTAATTATATATCAGATAATTTCTCACTTTTTAAATCAAACTTTTATTTGTAAATGCTTTTGAGAATTACATACTCTCTAAGTATTATAGCTACAAATATATGACATAGAAAAGTTGTTAGATTTAACTTTGGTGGAAATTCGTTCATAACAATATTTAATTATTTCCTTTACACTTAAGGGTCTAATTTTGTTCTACATTTTACACGCTTCTATTTTTAAAGACTTTCTTTAAAGCCATGGCTCAGACTTTTCTGACATTACAGAGTCATTCTGCATAAAACTGATCTTCAATGCGCGGGACAAGACAGCAATACTTCGGTAAATTCCCAGACCATAACTCTCAAGATCTTCAAGTAAAAAAACCACAATTCTTGTTGTTTGTACGTTTATTATTATGGACACCTTGGACATCATTTTAAATGGGAAAAGAAAAACCAACAAAGATGGTGTCAAATATGTTAGAGACAAATTTGAAAACAACTCTTTTAGTGTCAAAGTTCTAATTTTTAGAATTTTTTTTTTATGTCTGTTATGCGTTATTATTACATGATAAAGTTTGTGTATGTTAATAATTACAGAAAATGGAATTAGAAAAATAAAAATGAAAACGTTGAGTACACGTGTTACCACCGTTCTGTTTAACGGGCAATATGTTCGTACATTATCCGTATCCATTTTCGCATCTGTCACGGCAGTCTAACTGTCAACGGTATAACCGTTAGTCTGTGAAGGCAGTATAGATATCAGACCATAATGGCACCAGACATGACAGTCCGTGATGGTGTGTGTGTGTGTGTGTGTGTGTGTGTGTTTAATGGATTTTTAACGTACCTTTAACAATTTTCCAGTCATATCTAGCACTTGGGCATCATGCCACATACACGTAGCATCATGTCTCACCCAGTCACATTATCCATACATCAGGCCGACCAGTCCTAACACTAACCTCTTAATGCTGATCACCAAGCTAGCCAACTGCTAGTACCAATTTTATAAGTCTTTGGTATGACTCGGCCTGTATTCGAACCCGCGACCTCCAGCATTCGAGGAGGACACTCTAACCAATTATGCCACCGGAGCGGTCACAGTCCGTGATGTCAGTATACATTTCAGTCTGTGATGGCAGTATACCTATCAGTCCACGATGGCAGTATGACTGTCAATCCGAGCCTGCAGCGTCTTATTCAGTCCGTGATGGTAGTATATTTCTCAAATCATGATGGTAGTATAACTGTCAGCCCGAGATGGCAGTATACATGTCAGTCCGTCTGTGACGGCAGTAAACTTGTCACTCGGTGTTGCCAGTATAACTGTCAGTCCGTGATGGCAATGTAACTGTCAGTCCATGATGACACTATAACTGTCAAACTGTGATGGTAGTATCAATGTCAGTCCATGATGACACTATAACTGTCAGTCTCAAATGGTAGCATAACTTAGAATTCGTATATACAAAAATCAGTGTAAATATTTTGCTACATAAGTGTAATTAACGAAGCGAAGAAGGACCCTTCGACTCATCCGTTCGCTTTATCGTCTTCACATAGCAAAGCGTGATTCTTTTGTACTACCATTATGAAGAACCAGTCTTGTTATGGATTCTGTATGGTGGAGTTACGAGATCTTGCGAATTTGAATTTGAGATATCGCTCATGTTTTGATAAGCAATATCCAAAATAATGAAACTAAAGCTGTATCCAGAACATGCTAAAATAATTATCATTACTATTAAGACGATTGACGGAGTGAAGAAAATAATGTTTGCAAAAATAAAACTTTCTCAAAGTTGTTATCATGTTACATGGACAAATGGTTAATAATTGTTTCAATGTTTGTTTTTCGCTGTGTCTTCATTGTCGGCCAAACTCTCTCTTGAGTAGTTAGAGTGTCTTTCAACTAAATTTTTCATGAACGTTTTTGTTTTTTAAATTGTAAACTGTGTAAAATGGATCTCTTACACGTCTTAGTTGTACAAGTATGGTGTACACATAGTATATTAATATGGTCATACAGAACTAAGTCAAATATTGTTTACTTCCGAAAACGTATCTGTCAAGCGTCAAGTGACATTCGGTTTACTTGGCCGATAATATATGAACAACGTAATTTCAAGTTTGCCCATCAGTTCAGTACGTGGTTACGTTTGTGCAGCGAAAGCGCTTACTACAGGAGTGATCAAAAGATGGCCTCTCAAGGGATCTGGTTTATGTTTTTTCTAGTCTATGGATTATTATTTCAAGTCTCCAAAGGTATATATACTATTATATTTTTAAACAATATTATGTGAAAGGCTCGTTATAGATTCAATGCAATTGAAGAGGAAACTGGATTTTTGCTTCAGCAGTTTACCAACGATGCTAAACTTGTATGGTTTGCATCAAATTGGAGGAATGGGGGAATATTTCATTAATTAATACTGTTAATTTAAGACTAATTAATTCACATCTATGCGAAACTAATTTTTAAAAAAGGAAGAGTTAATATATTGACTTTATGTATTCTAAATGGTTCCAAAGTCAGCGACATAACTGAAGGTCGTATTATGATGCAAAACCAGTAAACATTTTTTGATATTGCAAATATTAGATTGAAAAAGTCCTGAGTTTACCCGGCGGATTTGTAGTTTAGCTCAGTTTCAGGAATTCAGATATTTTCCGCATGCTTTGATTGTTTGCGAAAATTTTATCTCAAAGTCTCATATGTGTCTTGCCTAAAAAGTAACCACTCTCAAAAGCCATCATGATCATGCAAACTGTTTTGTGGCTCCGGATGTAACGTTCCATCTGAATTGTCATTGTGCAAAAATAAATGCCGTAACTAGCGAATTAGTCTTCTCATCCAGCAGTACTCAAAATCCAATACTGTGTTATCGGCTGCACTTTCTATTCTGCCTTTACAGACACTCACGCACACAGACACAGACACAAGCACAGGCATGCACACACACACGCGCGCGCGCGCAAACATGTCCGTATAAAGGCTATTCTATAATGAAATATATTGAGAACTTCTTAAGCAAAAACAAATAAACTATGCTGGTGTTCCAAAATAGAAGAGTAAAATATAATTATGGTGAACACGATGTTAATATTTTGTTTCAAAAATCCACAGAAATGATATTTCTGTCTTTAACCCGGAGAAGGATTAAGGACTCCGCAAATTGAACGAAAATACGACAGTATGTTCTGCCTACATAGATATAGATTGATTCTTCTCTCTGGATAATACGCTTCGATTAGCAAATATTAATTTAATTTCAGTTTTATTACTTTCAAACCGTTTAACAATAAGTACTATAAAGAAAAGAAATGTTCACAACAAAACAATGTTTAAAATTGGCAGAAGTTCGACCAAATACCTGAGAAGTTCTAACACCAAAAACCATAATATGTAACAGTAAGTCAAGCGAACAAAAACAATTCACAAAACATCAAACGGAAAGAATACATTGCAATTCATATTTGACAAGAACCTTGACAAATATTTACGAGTGGACTAAATGGAATCAGTGCAAATTACATAAAAGGAAGCTCACAAATGTATAAAAATGTTGACAAATATTTATGAATAATTCAAATATTGAGAAATTCCTGCACATATGACTCGTTTTGAATTTCAAGGCCTATGAAATTATAATTATATTCGAAGGACAAGCCTTACCCAATAAACCGTTCTATAAATAAGAATCCAGATACATTCTGTTTATTCATTATTATTATTATTATTATTATTATTACATGGGCTATCTTAATTCCAGATTTAAAAGATACAGCAACAAAACTCAAGCATGGAGCCATTCCTTCCCACACACTCACACAAACTATCCCACCCCAAACTCCAACACCTCTCCCCCTCCGAAAACACCCACTATAAAACACTGTTGCCACTGACCATTACAGTAAAGCATTTTCATAATGCATATAATTCTAATACATTTTCCTCTTGGCTTTATTTACGGGGAGTATTACACGCCTGTGCAATTACACACTGAATGTCTTGCTGGAGACCGTACGCCTTAGCTGATATTGTCAGAGATATAAATTACGATTGCAGCATTTCAAAACACTGACAAAGTAATTAATGAGGATAATTACAGCAGTAGAATTACGGTCTTACACGTGTGTGCGTGGAATACGTAGTTGGGCAAATAACATACTTTTGAGGTGAAAGTTTATTTCCTTTATCCCGCGAGTAAGAATAAGGTATTTTTTGGCAGGTCCAGTATTTCTTATTACAGCGTGGATTGTAATTATTTTGAACGAAAATTGGGGAACTGGAGATACCGTCATTCATGAAATGTGCGACTTTCATCATTTCCATGTTAAGTTATTAAAAAAATAAAACTCCTACGTGGTTGACGTTTGTGACTTATTGAAAGACATGCATTTTCATTCGGGTTTTATGAATGTTACTTTAAAAATGTTGCGAGGAAGAAAATGTCTTTCAATTCAAAGTAATGAATTTTAGCAACTAACTTAGTTAGCCTCTACATGAATGTTAAAGTATATGGTAGATTGCTGTGCAGTAAATGTGCTATAATCCTGCATTCCGGTACCTGACCAGACTTAAACTGACGAGCAAACAAATTAAACATCCATGATAATGTTATTTTCATTTCTGCAACAAAACGAAGAATTTTCAATACCCAAGAATTTGAAGTGATTCAAGGTGAATACTAATACACGTCATCGAGGTCAAGGTCACGTACAATGATACACATTTACCATTCTACATATGGCAAAGAACTGCCCGTCCACGACAAGCGTGTGCGGTTTAATGTAATAAAAATTACGATAACAATGAAGAGATTATAATTTTAAAAAGAGGAATAAATATGATACGACATTTTGAAAATCCCACGGCTACGTGGGAGATATTAGAAAAAGTGACGGTTTGAAATACAATTGACCCAGTCAATATTTGAGCACTTAACATTATAATAGGCACGTAATGGGATCACCAATTTTTTATGTTAATAAAATATGAAAAAAGTATAACAATAAAGCAAATTATATAACATCAATAATTTTGAACATACACTGGGGTAGATCAAAATTATCTTACGAATCCTATGCAAAAGGACCCACTTATTATTGCAAATTTTGCAATTTTAAATACCGTGAAATATGATGTTGAACACTGGTACTTCAGGATGTTTACATTCATGTTTCTGGTTTTCCACGGATGTTAATTGATAGCTTTAACAGTATGAAAAATATTGCGGTTTTAACTTTACGGTCATTTTCCTGTATAAACACTTAGCAAAGCCAAAAGGAAAATGTGAGACTTCAAAAATGTTTATGCTTGTATGATAATACAGCAAGTGTCGGGTGCTGGTAAAATATCCTAAGTGCTCGTCCCTTGCACGAGTGCGCTGCAACAGAAGCGTACTGTACAAGTGATTAAACCGAGTACACTAATCATCAATCGAGTACACTTCTCTATTTTACTGCTTACACTCCTACCAAAGAAGCTCGGGCACCAGAAGCAAGTTTGATACATAAATGAGTAAAAATCATGAAAATATTATACATGGATCCTTAGATAAATACATATAATAAGAAACAAGGTTTGAAATTAGAGAAATTGCTGTTGCACACAGACTTGTATTTCGTAATGGTATTCACATTTACAGTGACACCTATTATTAATCCGGGTAACAGTTAAATGCGTTTAAAATATTCTTTTCCAACGCGCTACCATACACCTTAATGAGTTCTCGGCGCAGGTCACCAGTATTTTCAAGACCCCGTGCATTTATTTAAACATTATCATGCCAACTCAAACATGACTGCAGAGATTTCTGTCTGTATGCATCCACTTTTTACAAGGAACATGTTAGTAACTTTCATTTAGAAGAAGATTTCAACAATATCCATGTACCAAATAATCCGTTATCGTCAAGGCTCCATTACAGAAAGCTACTCGATGGCACCATAAATGAGATGATTGTTGATTTACCAAGAAACTTCGGACGTTTTTAGGTCATGACCCCATTAAATTTCGACTAATCAGCAGTTATCTCAACACTGTGTGCTTAATAAATAGATTACAATGGTATGCTGTTACGACTCTATGGTCTTAAAGTATGTAACAGAAAGAAACGCTACCAGCAAGTTTAGTGGAACTCAACAAATAATTTATTATTCTAGATTAAAGTGGAAATTCAAAAGACACTGTACTGTGAAGTAATGCCACAATAATCATAAATGTTCCTTCACAAGTCCAAAAGCATTGAATGTTCTGAATGATTTCCAATAAATTTGAATGTGCTGATGAACCAATAGTCTTGAATGTGTTGATGTAGCAATAGTCTTCATTTTCATAATTATACAATCTCGAATATTTTTGAATGAATTTACGATAAATCTCAAGGCAGTGGTTAGTCAAAAAATTCAGTGAGTACCTTGTAATTCTGATGGATAATTTAAATAAGTGATGCGTCTCAAATTATATCTCAACACAACTAAAAACTCTGATCATACATTACGAAAGACTGATACGAAATAGGAATGAAGATGCTGTTTACAAAGCCTATGAAACTAATTTCACATGTCCTACGATACATTAGAATTTCCTGGGGAAAAACTCAGGTCTTGAAATCAAATTTTAATAAACATCCCCAAAACGTGGTAGTTTCATGCAGGTGTGAAACTGCATCATACTATTTTCATACTTTTACTTATTTCAGTATCAAGCTTGCATCGGGTATATGTGAAAAACCCGCAGCCATCTTTCTTTGCAACAAGTTCTAGACTGATAACAAGTCGAACTTACAGCGGCAAAAGATAGCTATCTTTGATGCACACTAGATGCTAACAATGTTTAACTTCGGCACTTGTGAACGGTAAAAAAAACATTAATGTTTATTCAGAACGTGCAAAGGACGAATAAGTATTAAAGTTTACTCGGCCCAGCCAATATTTACCGCGCGAAGGATGAGATGACGATTAATTTTCCTGAACCATGATGTTTTTATATACTTGTGTGTTCCGACGCCCTTGATGTTCATAGCTCAACATTGTCAGCGTGTTGTTGTCATTTGTTGTATTCATAAATTATTTTACATTATAATACTTGCACTATTTTGAGGTTATTCATATCACGTATATGTTTCCCACTTAACGATATAACGTAAACAATTTAAGTACAGGTACCTGAAGTACATGTCACTACTTTTCAATGGGGAAATATGCTTAATTTTTCTAAACCATACTGCGAAGCGTTAGGAGTGCAGTCTCTTTCAGATAAAGCTAGTTCATCAGTTCCAGTTAAAATGTTGTAACTTATTTATTGCATATTTATTTATGATCACTATATAAGTGATTGCAAAATAAGTCTGCTTGTCATCCTGACGAACTAGGTACTTATCTTTCGCAACAGATCTCTATTTTTGACGTCTCCATGTGCCCTGGAAGCTTTCTTGATCATTTTCACCCTTCAATGTAGCGTAATTAGGTTTACCGTACCTATCTATATAGACTTATTCTACTCTCTTACACAGACAATATAGTCACGATATGCATGATATCCCTTAGTCTATTTAGGACACAAAAGAAATCCTTCCCGCTGCAGTCTTGGTAATATTTCAGTTATACATCAGGTTATGATCCCTACACAAATCTTTCCGACCATTTTTAGTCATATAATTTCTCTTTGGCAATTTGCCAATTTGCGTGAATTTCTTCATCATCATCATCATCATCATCATCTTCTTCTTCTTATTATTATTATTATTATTATTATTATCTCTTCCTCAGTATCCATCTACACCATTCCATGACACATTTCCTTCTATATCTTATCCACGCATAACTTTCCAGGATATAATTTTCAGTACATATTGAGTTTTCAGGTCCTAGAGGTTGTTATTTGTCGCTACGCATGGTTGGTTTCCGTACTTTCTCTTGAGACTAGAATTACGTCGAACCAATTTGATTCCCCCAATGGATAAAACCTAATTATTCTTATCAGCTCACCTTTTCTGTTTTGCAAATAAACAAAAGTCATGTAGCTTACAGAACAGAACAAAACATTTGTTGGTAAAATTAAATCTCAGGCCACATATAGGTTGCATATGAAAATACCTCTTCTGTTACAATATTGTAAGGCGATGTCACTAACGTCTAGAGATACAAAATCACATCATAGGTCAACATTGACAATCATAGCAAGAATAAACATTCGGACGTAATGTGAGATCACTTGGGTACATAAATGTAACATTGTTTTGGTAGTGTACAAAAGTCATGGAGTGTACAAAAGTCATGGAGTGTACAAAAGTCATGGAGTGTACAAAAGTCATGGAGTGTACAAAAGTCATGGAGTGTACAAAAGTTATAAGAGATAAACAAATAATATCGTTGTCAAGTATGGAACATTTAAGCTTCCAAATATAGCACAAAATTTATGATAATGTTTTCCTTATTACAGTAACAATTTGGCAAGATTTTTGAAAAGTTTGCGTTTATTGGTGACAAGGAAGGTTTATAACTTTCAGAAGATGGGTTGCGCTAAAATAACGGTTTTAGAAACATACTCCTTTCTTTGTCAAATTTGGAACACATAAACAAATAATGGTATTCGTCCCCGATGTCATTTTTATCACAATCATTACATTTTCGTTCATCAAACAGTATATTGTCCCAAAGACCAATTTCAACGTGTCTGTGATTGTAATTTCTGAACTTAATCAAAGTTAAATACTGATTCCTATATAAGAGTAACAAGTAGTTTTCCATATTCAAGTCTTTATAGCAATGGTAAAATGTCCCCTTGGATAATAAGATTACCTACAATTACCATTCCTCTAAATAAAGCTCTGTTAAAGTTTCTGTTTTGTTCTTTTCGGATTATTAACAAATTCATAATATAAGAGGTCAGAATGTTCTTTATACTGTTTATCCATTGGTAAGTATTAGCGTTAGCATTGACTCGAATAAAGCATCTGATAAAGGAGTCAAGAGTTTGGTCCATATACCATAGATAATGGGCATCAAAAATCCTATCATTCGTGACCTGACAATTATATCAAAAGATTTCCTTCCTAGTTCCGAATAAAGCATATAAGTAGGAATACCTTTCCTCAGCTTTATGATGTTTCTTAAAAATTCGATATGCAAATTTTCAATAATTGTGGTACTTTCAAATCTTCAAACATCACACCCATATAGTAAAATGAGTAATATAGTATGATCAAAAAGATTCATTTGCAGATCTGTGGGAAGATTGAATTATCTTATTTTTCGGTAAAGTAGATGCAGGGCCTTTATAGCTTGATCAACGTTGTATTGAATAAACTGAACAAACTTACTGTTTTAGAAAACTTCATGTCATTCTTCGAGGTTAACATTATGTTTCTCCGTCCCGAGTTTATTCAGTATTTTCCAAAAATCCTTTGGTTGCTTCTACTTTACACTTTTCGCATTTTTGTGTTAAACTATTTTGTCTATTTATATAGAAGTTCATTGGTTTTTTTGTATATTTTACTTGCATTCACATGGTTTGTTCTATTTGTATGTGTTCCGTTTGAGTTATGTATTATTCCTGCTTGGTGATACTTTCTGCGGGCCTTTTGGTATTGTCTTCGGAACCATCTATTATTTTTGTTACAAGTGTAATTACTATTTACAGCAAAACAGTTTGCAGAAGAATCGTTAAATAATGAGGCGATGGATGAGTACAGTCTGTTGATATCATTTGTATCGATGTTGTGTATGATATCATTTGTATCGATGTTGTGTATACCATTGTATCCATCCCGGGTCTTCTTTACTGTCTCTTCAAGTTTACTGTAATCAATATTATTAATAAAATCATCATTTCTATTTTCTTGCCATCATGGGTTTTCTAATGCTATTTTGTTTTCATGAAAACAAAATTGTATGGTTTTGTGGTAAAAACTAAAGCCAATAATTAACAACGAGTGACCGTCAGTATAAAATGCGTCATGTGCACTATGCAAAAATTATTAACATGTTTCAGAGTGTCGATAGAGACGATAGAGTCGATAACAGAGATGTTTCGGAAAATTGTAGAACCAACAATCCTATCATCACCGCATCTTTCATTTAATATAATAAGATTGTTATTTCTACATATGTCTATCAAAATTTGTCCAGTGTTGTTAGTTTCCCGGTCCAGTGCTACTCGTTTCGTATGCAATTTATATTCATCTAGAATTTTCATATCATTGAAAACATGTGCACAATCAGCACCTAAATTAAAGAGTCTCAGAATTTATGTCATGAGTTCTGGCATTAAGTCTCCAATTAAAAACCCATATTTGTTCGACGTTCTGATGCGAACATATCAATTTCGTCTTTAGTATAAAATCTTGCATCAGATAAACGACCCAAACATTAACGTCGTCCTCAGTTTGAAAACCAGTTTTCTCGACTTTAAATCAAAGTATGTAATTTGATTCAAATTCAACGATACTTATAAAAGGAGATATACCTATTTTTTACAAAAGCGCCCAACTCGCCGCTCTTACGAAGATATCCATGCTTTCTATTTTTATACCAATAAGTATATCCACGCATTTCAGTGTATCAAAATTGTGTAGCTTTGTTTCACCAACACAAAAACACAAAAATATCATATTTTTGAAGAGTTCGCAGAAATCATGGTAAAAAGTTTACGTTTAAGACAATTTTGATACTGTTTTCATCTGATTTTTAAAAATGTTTTATTATTGAACTTTTATTTTATTGAGAACTCACCATCTCATTGAATTATGTAAATACGTCATGTTTTCTCTCGGCTTGTGTGTTACGTCATTCGTTTCTTTCCCTGACGAAGAGGGAGATTAGCTCGAAACGTTGGGAAAACATTTTGCAATTTTTGTTGGTTGGTAGTTGCATGGATATGTGCAGGAATAGGTCACACGATTTTCTTTTTCTAAGCATATGTACAATTATATAAAGAACATCACATTCAAGTGAAATATATAATATATTTCACCCATTTACTGTATGTGCTTATAATATATATAGTCGTAAAAATAGAAAAATTTGGATTGATCTAGAAATAAAACTTATTAAAGAAATGGCGTGCATATAGTAACAATAATGTATTGCATAACTGATTTGACTCATACGAAGTTATGATATATTCTTACCTTGGTAAGGCTATTATTTATCATATCTCCCTTTTTTCTATTTTGTTGCTGTACCATAGGTCAAAAAGCAAAGTATAGCATCTTAAATTGGAATCAAAATCAACATAAACACCAAACAACAAGCGAACCTCGCCTGGGAGTCTTTGACCGGGTGAACACTACAGATGTCCCTGAGGAGTTCGAGCCGGTTGCTAACTCGAGAGGCATTGTCATAAACAAGGCAGTGCCTGGACAGGAAATGTTCAATGATGTCTTTAATCCAGGTATGAACCAAGTTCGATGTGGACACTAACAACATGTGGAAAGGTGTTATAAAACCTACAACAGAAAATACTGTAATTAAAATCTAGGATAATATGTTCAATCAGTGTATGTTTAAAGTAAGTTAAGATCCAGCAAAAGTTGCGCGTTTGGAGTGTGGCCTTTGTTTAGAAGCGGGTTTGATCAAGATTCAGTTTAGCTTGAAAATATTCTTTATTTACAAAGTACCACGATTTGTTTCATTAATAGACTGTATTTAAGCATTAATGTAAGATGACATAGTAGCTATGTGTGGTATTACTGATCAACTATTTATTCACTTTAATATAGGGATCCTAAAGCAAGCCACAGACTACAAAGTTGTAAAGTCGTCAATTCAATATCGCAAACGTAACGTTATTCAAAGGCAGTGGAACCACTATATTTATTTTAAAAGATAGTAATTCTAAGATTTTGATCCTGCAAAAATTCCATATTTCATTGAGTGGCGTAAGCTCAAAATTCATCCGGTACGGGCGCGGTAACAGAAATAAAAAAGGTAATGGGAGAAACCCTTTTGGACTGGAGAAAATCAGTGTCACATATAATGCCTATGAAATTTCTCACTGCAGGACACATCGTCACTGACAGCGAGAAAGTAAGTAAAAAGCATATGCCTGTGAATCAGCCTCAAAACCGGACAACAACAGAACCTCAGTTAGGGATCTTTGACAGACTCAATACCACTGATGTACCCGAGGAGTTTGAGCCAGTAACAAACCATGATGGCGTGGTCATCAACAAGCCGGTACACGGACAAGAGATGTACAATGACATCATAACTCAAGGTTGAGGAAATTCAACAACATATAAACATCTACCAATAACAACAATACAACTAGAAAACAAAACGACGGTTAATAAATATTCGATGTAGAGAAAATTTGCCATCTTTTGAATTTAAAACCAACGTGCAAATCATGTGAACATAAAAATCTAAGTGAATTGTAATTAAAAGCAAACAGAACAGGCAAAAACCTTTTATACAGTGTCAAAATTTCCCTAACTTATGCGTATGAGCTACAACCAAATTTCAAAGCAATGATTATATTATCCGATGTCAGATTTGAAAGAAAAATTATTGCACATTAATTTGCTGTAGCCTTCTTTCCCGTTTAATCTATAATATTTGGTGCGGTGTAGTGCTCAAGATCAGGGTAAAGGAACTATACTCCACGAGACACACCCGAAGATGACATTTTGCAATGAAGAATGGAATAATATAGATACCATACGAAGTCAGCGTGTTTCAATAGTACCTACTGGGATAGGTAAAATTACCGTTGCCAAGTATAATATCACGGAGTCAAGGGGAAATGTGTACTGTTCTAAATTAAATCCAAGCAGTTGGCAATAGGAACTTAAGATCTTATCATTCTGCTATTTATACACATATTTGCATGGGTACTTAGAAATACCTATTATTACCACAATATATATATTTCCAGTTTGAGAGCACATAATCAGTTTATTCACAACATAAGTTATGGGAATCTTTTTATTAAAAAAAACTATGCTTTATTTATATGTACATATTTTATTGGACATAATTACACAATTATCATAAATACTGATTGACAGTGACTTAGTGTTGTTGTCAATTTTCAATGGATTAAGCCGGATCATATTTAAATTAAAATTAGCCTTATCATGCCAACAGTGTGCGTTTCACCATAATTCTGATATTTGTCTCAGATTCAGGGCATGCCGTTATTAACTCTTTTAGAGTCAGTAGTCATTCTATGCCGAAAACGCGACTTCAACAATGGAGAACTACAGAAGCTTGCCGTAAGGCCTCTGATATAGCCAATACAATTGACTTACGTGAGTAGTTTGAGCCAGTAGCCAACTTGACTGGAGCGGTTATCAACTAGCCTGTACTTAACAAGAAATGAAGAAATATACCTTGATCTTGGGTAGTGAAATACTGAACAAATGAAATGGCATTGAATCCGTTTAAACATACAAAAATTTTACATTGCTATAGAAACTATGACAACTGTGCTAATTTATTTATGGAATGGACTTTGCACCAAATATTATCAGAAAGTGTCATCTGTAAAACAATCATCAGAAACCAAAATTAACAAAATTAGATGTCAATTATGCTTTAGTTCATTGGCATTCTTCTCGTCCAGTTTTAAGCTATTGGTGACAATTCTGGTTTTGTCCTGCACTGTTAACAGAAGGGTCGCCGTCCATGTAAGTCAATAGATAGTTTGGACATGTCAGTTATATCCACCAGTACCTCCTTTTGTCATTACCCACAGCCTGTACGGTGGGGTACAATTGTCCCGATAAAATTTCAAAGTTATATGGATCATAATGCAAAATTAAAGGCAGTTGACGGACTATATAATAAAATAGTGACTGCGTTTCCTTTCTTGCAAAAATAATATTTTTGATTGAAACCTGTCAGCTGATAATTTGTCAGATATAACATATACTAGAAACCGTAAAAATTTCATGGGCACGTGGAGAAACCCTTTTGAGTTTGAGAAAAAATTTCACACATTATTGAATGAACATCTCTCACTGCAACAAATTAGGGTCGATATTGTATATTGAGAAAATGCCCCTAACACTGACAAACATATGTAGTGTCCTTTTCCTTTTCTTTAAGCAAAACAAATGGTGTTTTCCCCCTTGAAAATGTGTCTCTAACTAACAAAAATCTCAATCGGTCTTGACCGTGTAATTTCGAATAATGAAATACCGAGAATGCGGGAAGGAAGTAACTTATTAGCGCATCACTTAAGGAAGAAGACTGAAATATCAGAAACCAATTCCTATCGGTCTTGCGTAGTGGAAGAGTCATTTTTCCTGTTTAAAGTTTACTAAATCTCTTTACAATAATTATTTGCAAAATCACCTTCTGAATAATTATTAGTTCTGAACGTAATGTATAAAATAGCATGCTAAAGTGAGATTGTAATAAACAAGAAAATGTGATAACTGACTAAGACAAATCATGGAAACATTTTTTTTAAAGAAAATGTTTCATTGAATTATTCTTCTCCTGAATGTTTACACGTAATGACATAAATAAAGTATAAAATGATATTTGTATCCTTCTTCAACATTTTTGTATTTGTCTCACTCTCAGGAAACACCATTATCAGTCGTGATAAGACCAGTGATACTTCTTTGCCCCACAAGCAGACTCTAACCAAGAAGACAACAGAGACTCACCTGGGTGTTTTTGATAGAGTCAACACAAGTAACATTTCCAAGGAGTTTCAGCTGGTAACGAACTCTACAGGAGTAGTTATAAGTCAGCTTGTCCCTGGACAGGAAAAACACAATGATACCTTGAAATCGGGAAGAGGAGGTACCTTAAAACGTCTTTATATTCTTTTCCATTTAGTACAAAAAATTATATATCTGACTATTATTTTCTACGATATAAAAAGTTGCAAACTGTATTAATTTATTAATGGAATTTACCAGGTATGAAATAAAATTCGATAGTTCACATGTAAAAAAATATTGAAGTAGAAGGTCAACTATGAATTCTTTTTTATTTCGTCGATTTTGTGGTTCATTTAAAGACAAATGAATGACACGTTTGGCCTCAGAATTCTCCCACGAAATCGACTAAAATATAGTAACTCTAAGTGTGATCACGAAAACAGTATTGATTTCATTTTGGACAAAGTTTTCATTATATTTTGTAAGATTTAAAGCCAGATGGCATTAAAATGTAATATTGATAGTTCTCATGGACATGAGCGGGGTTTCAAGACATTCTTGATACTTTTACTATTTGAATGAGACAATTTGCGAAAACCACACGAAATTCAATGCTTCAGACCAAATTTCCAACGTTTATTAATTTGAAGAATTACTTTGTTAAGACCTCAGTCCAAAATAACTAGAAAAAGTCAGCATGCCTTTCTTTAGTTCTTTGCTAGTAAAGTCCCAGAAGTTGTCATACAAGCATTGGGATCTTCTCACAAATTTAACTGCAGATTCATTAAGTTACTAACCTAGTTCTGTTGTAATATCTCTATCTTAAAACATTACCTTCGAGTTGTTTCCTATGAAGCTGCTAAAATATATTGTAGACAATCATTTGTTTTTAAACTTTCCTATGCAAATTTAAAAAATACATATAATTATTTATGCCATACATGAATTAACTCTGTATGAAGAGATTTTAAAAATATTTTCTAGATATTTCAGAAAATCTATGATAGTTTCTTGAAATAGATATTAAATTTCAGGATCAAATAATAAATAAAATATAATATTAATATGAACGTGACAATGGTAACCGTTGAAACGTCATTGTCCAATATTGATTGCTGATCACTTTTCTGCCTTTTAGGAAATAGAAACATGAGCAGATTGATTGAACAAGGAGTCAGAAAAATTCAAGAAGCCGAGAACAGGGCTAAGCCAGAGAAAATGATTGGCAGAGTAGTAAATACACTGACCAGGAAAGGCAAGGGCTCAAAAGGCCATGCACAATTATATTCGGTCATAAGAAAACAACAAGGAAACGATCTTACAAAGGCAAGACACAGCAGAAAAAGTGGTGAACATAAAAATACGGAAAAACAGAAGAGGCAAAGTAGGTTCCATATGGTTTCATGGTTGTTCGAGCCATACGATAAAGGATATTAAAGATGAGTTGCAATCATAATACTTTTTGCATCATCGTTTTGCTGTACCACTCATTTAAAGATCCATGGACTTTACGGACGATTTATAGTAAGAAGTTTCTTGACAAAAAGAAATAAATTTCGGATAAATGTAATGTGCACAAGCGTTGACATATTCCTACATTATCATTGGATAGACTAGATA
>JAECUM010029126.1:0-46279 GCA_016617855.1 Megalonaias nervosa | reverse complement strand
GAAAAAAAACGTAAGTGTCTCTTGGTTTTGATTGTTTAGAATAATAAGGACCTACACTCATACACTCACAACACGTACATCATAGGGTTAAAGAAGGGATTTTGAGTTTTAATTGATTTTGGCAAAATGAATAGTCTCTCTTTTCGAAAGAAGTGAGTGGCCCTGAAAAGGACATTTGGGTGTTTGTTTTTTTTCCCTTAGAACAAACTCAGGAACGAGAAGCAATCCGCTTTAACTGCCTTAAGCCTTTGCCACGGCCAAGGCCTACTTCTGGACTTGCTCCTTTCAATGATTTAGTAGAAATCACTAGGGATGGTATCTCTGGTGTAGTAACAGGGTTAGGCTGTTTGGCTCGGGAAGGTCTTTTTCTCTTGGGTCGTAATAAAGAAGTCTGATACATTTGTTTCAGACGTCTTAACTCGGCCAAAATGTCCAAGAGTACCGTTACCGTTTGACTTTCACTGTTCTCCTTCTCTCCTAGCCTTTGTTTGTTCTCTACTGCTTCTTCTTCCTGTCGTTTCCTTCTTGCCTCTTCTTCTCGCTGTTGCTGTTCAAGGAGAAATTATTGTTCTGCCTCTTTCTGCTGCTGTAAAAATTTCTCCAATTCTTCTTTCTGTCTTTGTTTAAAATCGTCGACGTGTGGTAAAGAAGGAAAAAGTGGCGAAGGTACTGGTACCGAAACAAATTCTTGCGAAGAAGAGAAAAACTCTACTCAATCCCAGTTGAAATCAACCTCTTCTGGAAGTAGCGCTGTGTTAACTTTGGTAGCCGCTGCTATGCCATCGCTTTTCGTCTCCACAGCCGGTGCACCGCAATTCATTGTCTTCTTAGTTTTCGTCATGTTTCACAAAACAATATTGCATCGATTCACTGCGCACAGACGCTAGCGCACCTATATAGGGAATGTGACGTCACAGGTAGCTCTCTTCGGATTGGAAGACAGACTCCGCCAAGTGACTGAATTTTGTAACGCGTGTTGGGATTGGTGAACAATTTCAATCCGTTTCGATCCGGTCTTCCACTATAAATAAACGCGGTTCACTTCATTCCCTTCTGTTCTCGTCACAAAGATGTGGACCAACGTTGAATCGTCTACCCTCCTATCGTCGATGCTGTTCAACCCGGACTATCCCATGTATGTCAGATCATCATGGGCCATTACCCAGATCACTGATACAGCCCTTTGGAAACGAAGGATCTATGTGGAGAGCCAAGGGTGTTTGAAGAGAGTTGGGATTTATGGACCAGAGGTTAGACGAAGTTTGAGAAAGAGAAGACCTATGCAATGCCCTCTGTGTTAACGAAATGGTGTTAACATAACAAACAACGGCCCTTTTCAGGGCCACTCCATTGCCTCGAAAAGATATTAATTCTTTCTTGCCTAAAAAAAGTTTTTATTCGATTTTATAATTTGTGTAGATATTTGTTCTCTCTTCCCTAAAAAAGTTGTTTAGTCGATTTTATAATTTGTGTAGGATAGATTGGGAAAAAAACGAATATATAAAACCATTACTCTACTAAAACACGAACGCGCCTGATTTGTGTTTGTCTATAGCAATGACACAGGTGGTCTGAGGTCACAGTACTACCTTGCTACATTGTTGCCAATGACCAGTACCATGACGTCACCCTACCTGTTCCATTCCTCTTGACGCTATACAGGCCCAACGTGTGCTAATACAAAATTCCCATTGAGGCTATAGTGCATCAGGCTGATATTTTGAGGCTATAAATCTTGAGGCTATAGTGCCGGGACCTGTTTTTAACATTACGGTCTACGTGAGGCTACGGTACCCCACTACACTACTTATGTATTCAGACATATTTATGTCAAAAAATTGGCCTTCTTGTCTGCTGGCTTGATGACATTGTCTTCCGATTTGATAACATTTTATTTCACTTCTTCAGGTCGGATAAAAGTTTTCTATTTTGGTATGGCACTATTTGTGTGAATTAATGTCATTTTCCACTGCGAACACGAATGTCTCTTTGGCTTGGACTTTACCGGGGTGGGGTGGGATGAGGTAGAACATAATCCCATATTGCGCGGACCCTATGGATTCATGGTGACAGGAATTTGATTCTCTAGAATAGTCAGGCATGGAGATTAAGAGATTCAAACGATAAAGTGAGACTGGTTAACATAACTTTCCCAATCTTCTACACTTAGTATCAGCAAAATCTCCCAGTTTTGTTATTTTTTCTGCTTTTACTTTTCATGTCACAGGACGTCTTTGATCAGGGTTTTTTGACACCCTAAAGTACACACGAGTTCTATTGATAAATCGCCTTCGCCCTAGAAGATGATTCAACTCATCCACTCGGTCCAAGAGGTGTTCGACTCCCTCCAAATTACCAAGACCTCACTCAACCTACCACACGGGCTCTGGCTCATTTCTTCTGTGTCTGGTAGAATGATAATTAAAGACTGCATCCTTTCTTAAATTAAAAAGATATTCGGCCCTTCGGACGTGTACGTCTAGTTAAATGTTTTAAAACATTTATGGTAGTATGTCTGGACGAGGAAAAGAGGGCAATGCCCGACAGTAGTCGCCAAACGATAGCGGAGTCATTTTGAAACGCCATAGATGCTCATTTTAATTTGGTATCAGGCACTTAAATGCATGAGTATATGGTTGTATTTTAAATGGTGGCTCAAAAAGGGTAAAATTTGTGATTTGAAAGAGTATTATCGAAAGGTGTGTGTGTGTGTGTGTGTGTGTGTGTGTGTGTGTGTGAGAGAGAGAGAGAGAGAGAGAGAGAGAGAGAGAGAGAGAGATTTGGAATTTCAACGTAGTTTTAAAAATTTTCTGTCGTATCGCTACCATGTCTGCAGTGTGGCAGTTTATAGTGATGCCTAACATTGAGGCATCATGCCGCAAACATGCAGCGTCATGTTCTACCCAGTCATATTATCCCGATAAGAGGCTGACCAGTCCTAATACTAACCTCTTAGTGCTGAGCGTCTAGCGAGGCAGCTGTTTGTACCATTTTTAAAGTCTTTGGTATGACTCGGTGAGGTTCGAACCCACGACCTCCTGTCTTCGAGGTGGACGTTTTAACCACTAGGCCACCGGAGCGGTCATTATCAAAAAAATTTCGAAAAGAGTACTCCATACAGTCAGGCAATTTTGTTCAATCCGCCACTAGAGAAGTCTGACTTAGAATCTTTTCCGGACAAGTCCTCGAGTTGGCTGATCCAGTTCCAGTGATAATGTGTGCTGCTGTCCCAGTAAACTTCTTTTCACCTTTGCATCGATATTCTCTCCTGGTTTGCTGCACGCCATTGGTCTGTTAACCGCCGGTCCAGGAAACTTTTTGTCACCTTTTCTTCGGTCTTTTTTCCTCGCCTGCTACACTCCAGGACTGGCGCCCGTTACGTAGGGATACATCTCGATGGTTCCCCCATAAATGGTCCTATCCTTAGTCTCATCGACTACGGTGAGGGACGGTAGGTTGGTTATTAACTGTATAGTGCTGATACGTATACGCAACACAGGAACTCCCACATGTGACCTCCTCTTCTACCACAGCAGGAGCTGCACAATGTTGAGTTCTGGACGGCTAGTGTCTGACTGGAACGATGGTAAGACTGCGGTCCGATCCGATCTTACATTTTTGCGACGCGTTCTGTCATTCCACCATGTACGTCGACTTGCTTCAGCAACATTTTAGTCCTCCTTTGAGTGCAAGCACTCATTTGGGGGCTAAATTTCTGTGCAAGGCACTACTATTAGTTTATCGACCTTTGAGACACGAACGACTGGGAAGTACACAAATCGATGTCTTAGGAGGTGCATCAAGTAGGGAAGAAGACACTACTCGACGCGTTTAAGTCTGTACAACAGACTACTTATGCAAACAAGAGTAACAATGTCTGGGAGAGGAAGGGAAGTCCGGTCCAAGCCCACTTCGTCAAGTGGCAGTAACGTCTACTAAAACGCCACATACGTATTTTAAATCATATTCTGCCAAGTTACCTAATTTAGGCTATCACTGAAACTCAGCTTCGTGTAAGCCACAATTGCAATTCGTATAAATCATTCCAGTTTTAAAAATATTCATAACAACATAATTTTGAAAACTATATTTGTGTACGTAGCATACCTTAAGGTCCGCAAATGTCCATTAAATCCAAACTGAGTTAGAGTACCCTCCTTTGTTTTTGTGATCGTAATCAGGAATGTATTAAACACTAATTTTAAATATGTGGTCAAAAGGATCGAATTAGGAGTTTGAAAAGAAGATGTAATTGAAATTGGTTTTCCAGGCCTAAATAAAAACAAGGCAACTGTATAATTCTTTCATCACTTAAAGGGCCTTTTGAGGTCCTCAAGCGGGGGGAGCAGGGATGGTTTGAGTTACTGCGGTGGCTTGAACTTCCATATGCTCTTGTCCATGGCGGTGTTTGGCTGTTAGGTCTGCAATGATAAGCGCAGTAAACGGCGGCCACAGGGATATCCGTTGGTTAGGCACTTTGCATGTTTCTTGAAGCCAGTGCACGATATGCGCCTCAAGTGGTTCAGGGTATCTACTTAAGTTTTCTCCAAGTTTTCTTAGATTTTCTGTTGTCTTTCTTGCACCTTTTCTTCGGTCCCTGAATATTTACCATCGCACAGCAATCTCTTCTTTGCTGTTAAGATTTTAAGAAGGTTTTCAGCATACTGAGCTGCCTTTGCTTTGTAGTCCACTATTTCACTAATTCCCAGGTGGCTTGCTGGGTCGAGGATATAGCGGTCCATTTCACCTGATATACTATTAGTCATAAGTGGAAGTTAAGCTGGGGTTGTCATAACCACTCCGATTTTTGTGAGATCGAAGTTGGCAGAAGTGGAAGAGGCTTACACCCTGCTGCTTCTTGCACTTGGACCTCCTGCTTTCCAGGTACTTTTGGTGGACGGGTAGGTGTTGCCGTCACTCTGGGACGTGGGATAGACTTTCCGCTACCTTAGTTTTCGTTCCTTACGAGCACATTTGCTTCAATGATCCCTTGTCCTTTTTCCCTGCCTCCCTCACGGGTCTTATTCTTTGTTTACATGTAGTTTTATGAGATGACTTTGGAGGTAGTTTCCAAGTTTCTAAGTGTGTAGCCGGAGGCTGGTTTGGCGGTGGTGGAGACATTGCAGGTTGCGCCCTATATTCGTATTAAGTTGCTATGGATTGGGCGCTCGTCGGCTGGGTTTGCGTAACTTGCTCCCTCTGTGCCGGTGTTTGTCCTCTCCATGGTCTATGAAGGAGGCTCCTGTCTATGGCAATTTGGTACTATTCTTTTTTTTCCCATATCAAGAGAAGAGTAGTTCTCTTCTCTTGTGCACTCAGGCTCCAACCTGAGGCTATTGTTAGGCCTAGGCCTTTCAATACTCTTAGTGCTTGGGCGTGTTTCTTTTCTTCCATCGCTAGCAGTGTTGATGATGTGTTCGTTGCTATCTTCGCTGCCGACTATAGTAAGACTGGCGAGCGCATCACCTCATCTGCCAGAGGCACGGAGGTGAAGGAAAATATCATGGTTAAGAACAATCAAAAGAGAAAAAGAAAGAGGATCCAAGAATTAGAGAAAAAACAACCCCAAAAAACAAAACAACAAAAAAAATAAATAAGCAAAAACAAAAACGAAACAGAAACAAACAAAACAAAAACAGAAAAAAAACCATGATTCATAAAATAATCACAAATAAAACATCTATTGTGTGTCTGCATTTTAAAAATAAGCCACGCTAATACACCATAAACAAAAGAATATAGATTGGAGATTAGGGCAGTCTCTCCTCATTACATACAATATTTTAATCCTAAAATGAATATAAATACAAATACATACATTTAAATATGAACACATTTGCAAGGTAGACAACGTTGGTTAGTAAAGACCTGGCTTCAAATGTTATAGAATTTTTTCTTGCCGTCGGAGACACAACTTTTTTGAGCTAAATTAAAATTAATCATCATAATAATCATGAAGCTCCATTTCTATTTTGTCATCGTTTGTTGCGAAATAGAATCCAAAAATGAGTCCGTAAATGTCCTAAATAGAATTCAATACTTAACTAATGAAGAAAATAAATACAATATTGTCTACACACTATTAAATCGCAAACTTGTAATATCATATTATTGGACTGAATTGAAACATCATTTCTTTTAATAAAACCTGTGATATCGATAGAGATAATCCACACGAATCAAAATATCCCACCTAGTTATTGGAAGAGTCGTTAGCGATCAATACCCAATGGGTTTCTGGTCAGTGACTGTCGACGTTGTTGATATAAGGTCTGACGTTTTAGGTTTTCGATAAGTAAGTTCATCTTTAGCACATATCACTGGCGTCAAGGGAGCGGTGTACGAACTGTGTCAGGAGGTAATGGAGTCCCTAGGTATTCATTCTTGTAAATCAACAAACTTCACAGGTACTGATAGGCAATGATTGCAAGCTTGACTTTTTATTTAAACTGGTCATGTAGGTAAGTCGAAAAACGGAAATTAGTCTTATTCGGCTGCAAGAGCGCTTGGATACTAGTCATTGTAAGTTTCGAATTTTTTTTAACAGGTCCTAAATACATTTGTTCAAGATAACCTCTTCTTGGTTGATAATCCATGTTTCTTCCAGACACTCCTCCGTTCTTCTTGACTCATCGTCATATTGTACTTGACAAGGATGGTTGATTTCGCAACAATACCAGTGTTCTATAGTCAGGATAGTGATTCTCTTTAGCCAAGTAGAGTGGTTGGCAAAAATAGGACACTGGGTATTACTTTTATTCACCCAATTCGCCAATAGTGTTTCTTCTTTTTCCTCTCCACGACTTGATTTTGTGTATGTGACTCCTTTGGTTCCTGTTATTGATTGTCTACGCCCATCGGTTTGTTTTCCGTAAATAAGTTGCTTTTTAATAGTCTAGCATCCTTTCTCTGAGATTTATGATTTCAAGCGTATTGTCAGCTTGTTCAAACATGATCACATTCTCTGAAGTTCTACAGGGAGTTGTTCAGATTTCATAGGGTGGAAATGTCTATCGTCACTGCCTGGTATGGAGAACGTGACTCAAAAATTCAAATTATGTATTTATGTCAGATCTTCGGAACTGCTGTTGGAAACTTAAGTTTGCACCAAGAGGATAATATACTATGGACTATTGAACTCATGAGTTGTGCTGGCTATTATCATTGATATACAGCCGCAGAAAACTCCAGTCACAACCGCTCAAGTTTCAGCAAACCTTCTGGAAAGTCATTCTCCTTTGACACCTGGGAATCAAGGACAATCTCACTATGAATAATACATTTTATTTGACCTTACCCTTTGGCATTTCTCTTGCTGTATTTTCATAACCAACCCACCTCAAGCCATACCACAAAACTTGTTGGAAGAAGCATCGGCACAAATCGTTCATTAAACTCAAGTATTGAACATCGTGCCTATCTTGTTGCTTTTTGCTTCAGATGCTCTTGGAGTGACCAGGTTAAAGACAATAAAACGAGGTTTAAAGGCATGTTCCATGATTTCGTCTTCCTTTTGCATTCGATGAATTACAAAGTTGCAATACAAGAATCGAAACTCGGTGGAGAACCTATTCAACGAACTTTCACTGCTTGATACAGTGTTTTCCAACTTAATGTATCCTTTGGTCAAGAATGTTAAAGGGGTCGTCTTCTTTATCGTAAATCGTTATAACTGAGGCAAGCAAACTGCTACTTTTAAAGGTTTTTTGTTCACCTCTCCCAGTTCATAGGCAGGAAGATGTCATCCATGTGCGTGTTTTGTGTAGGAAACAATTCTGTCGTCTGTTACGTAAATATCCTTTATCAAAAGTGCGTTTTGTTTGCCAACCCAGTCTCCTGTTTGTAACACTTGTTTGTTTTTCTTGGATGTCTTAGTAGTTCGAAACAATCGACAAAACACTGCCACCTCGTCCAGGGAGTCCCTTTTTCTTGAGCATATCCAACACTACAGTGGTGGAATGTTCACAAAAGACGTCGATGTATTGAATGTATTGTGTTCTATAAAATATTTCCACATGTGTTCGAAGTTCTTTGTAAACGTTCAACGACACACGCTTTGGTTTCAGGATTTGTAACAATAATAGAATCCATGTGTCTTTTTTTTTTTTCAGAATCGTTTTGAAATTGTTGATTCTGATATTCATCGCCTTTTTACCCGTCTATTCACATTATTCTTCTTTTCCTTCTGATGGAAAAGGTGTCGACATAAATCTTTCGACCCAGGCTTTCATTTCTTGTCATTTCGTTTTAAATCGATGTTTGTAAAGATGACAGCGTTGTTGGAAATATTTGGTTTATGACTGTTGATTTCAAGGGTATAGTCAAATTGTCAAAACAATATCACATTCACCATTTCCTCGATGGCAATTGCAAATTGAAGTTCCACACGGCCTTTTTCTGATTATATCGGATTCAAAATGTCGCTCGTCGCTGCCTTAGTCTGGAGTGAAATCAAATCCCACAGACAAAATCCTCCTACGTATATATTTAGCAGATGGGATTTAGAAGTCTTCTAACTCTTCTCTCTTATTTCTCTTCCATAGTTGTGGCAGTGTCTGTCGTCATATTTGTAGTTGTTGTTTCTTCTTCAGTCTTCATTAAATTTTTGATATCTCTTAGAGCAGGGTTGGTGGTCACGTCTTAAACTTTCTGGTGAAACGGTTGATGATGTTGCTATAATTGTCCGTACCGTTAGGATTTTCTCTTTTGACAAGTCTGAGTCATTAACGATTTTAAATCTTGTTTAGAATTGGGCGACAAGTGAGGTACCAACTGTGGGGTTCAATCCACGGTTTGTAAGGGGCTAGGGTCCAGTTTCGTCGTTCCAGAAGGTGATGTTATACAGGACAGTATTAATGTCCATCCTGTATTTTCACCGCAACACTCCTCCTAAACGAAGACCTGTGATCCCTCCTAACATGGGAGCAGCCACTTTGACTAACAACAGACCTATCAGTATCGAAAGAAATTTTCTCGATAAATGAACACTTTTTTTGACTGACTGAGGGCTTTTTTGGGCATGTGTCAAAAGTTGTGTTGATATCGTCATTATATCAGTGTCTTTGCCAGTGGAATAAATGTTTTCAGTATGTTCAAGCAACATTTACATTCCGTATAGATGCTTTCTTTAGGGGGCTTTTTAATGATCTGATTTTGCATCGGTGTATTAGCTTTGATAAGCACCGATAATACATCCAAATGGCTGGCCTGACAAGAAGAAAGGACATTTTTATCTTGTATTTGAGGAATTTTTGACGACGATGTTGCTGGCGTGAACTCTCTGAAAAGTAAGTTTTGTTCAGAGAACAGAGATATCTCCTGTTAAAACTCTGACCATATGAGCTATAGAAATACTCTGTTGTATATCCACGGAAAGTAGCGCCACCTGTCCTTCTGCATTCTGTTTGGTGGATTCACAATACGTGATAGCTGAATTAAGTAACACGCATTCTGATTGGCTGACTCAAAAGTAATTTCCCATCCGTATGGCTCCGTTCTGCAGTTATTATTTACTTCTGAGAGAAGTACCAGGAAAAGGTGACGTTATTCACTGACAACATGTGTAATGGATAGAATGTTGTAATACCTCTATGTTGTTTTCCTGCACTGTGACGTTTCTTTACATGTTGCCAATAAGGAAACTATGTACAATATGAAGCGGACCACTGATCAAAATAGCTGCTCCGATGTGTTTGAAAAATAAGCCTGAACTAGTCCAAAGTTCACTGACTTTTGCAGTTATTTAACTAGGGAAAATAATTTTGCTGCTGTAGACAATACCAGCTTCTGAAAGTGCAATCACTAAATTACAAAAATGTAAAAAGTCAAAAAAGTTATTGGCTTAATTTTGTTCTTTTTGGGGGGCATTTTACCATTGAAGTCTAGGAAGTGAAACTGACCTAGCAGAGCTTGCAATCTTTTGAGAGGTGCACATCTGAAGTAAGCAGAAACCATACACTATAACCCAAATTACACCAATGAATCATACACCAACAAAAGGTATTAAAGGTTAATATTACAAAAACTAAGTTATACAAAGTCATTTTGTTTAGAATAACCAGGATAACCGGTAAGTAAAACATAGGAAATTGTTTATCAATTAAAAAATCAAACCCTATGCAAAGTACGAAACATTAGAGCGGAACCGTTTTTAAGCCAACCCAGATGTGGACTAGTGTGAAATCATCTACAATTATTTTTACAATGTTGATTGATTCAGAATACCTGGTGCATGTGAAGACGAGCTAGGTAAGTACAATCACGACAGACACCGACCAGACAAGACTTTATTGCACTCAGGTTGTAAAGGTTACAATATATGTGGTATATAAGAAAACGAACACGAGTTTATAGCGTGTGATGATATTACATAGAGTTTAACAGGGTTTACAATACTTGGAAAAAACAATCTAAAAACCTGCAAATATTTTTAAGAGTCGTACGTTACCTGCATTCATTAATTGATTACATTTATAAACGTTAGTCCTGATAGTGTAAAAGTGAGGTATAAATTATCGTTTTTCATCGTGAAATAGAGCAAGATAGAATATAGTTATATTCATAGAATATAGTTATATTCATCTCCTATTTCTTGAGACTGACAAAGAACATTAGTCCGCCTACCAGTTTTTGACCGCCCTATTGATGAGATGAGTATATGTCGAAAGGCAAGAGGTGAAGCATGTGTTAGCAACCTAGACATTTGTTTACAGCAAACGGCCTTTTTCAGAGCCAAACAGGTTTCTAGAAATATAAATACTACTCAGTATTGTCTACCAAAATTGAATTTGTGTGTATTTGTGCGAGGAGTTGTATGTATATGCACGTGATTATTTATCTTAAGTAATATCTTCTATTTAAATTAAAATTGGTAAATGTTTGTTTAAAATTTTGTTTTGAAATTTTTGTATATACATGTTTTTCTCGGGGGAGGATATTGTCTTTTAAATTTTTATTTGTGATTTAAATTTTATGTGAATATTTCTATTCAGTTATTTTGTTTCTTTTAAGTGCGCATGAGCAAACCTTTTTAAAAATAATTTTCAGTGGGTTATCACACATTAAAACATTCTACATTTTAAACATATTACGCCATTTCCAGCAGTCATGGGATATCTATATTGACTTCACCATATAACATTTATTAAATAACCTCATAACTTTAAGATTACGGCGGTTTTCTTCAGTTTTCAAGGTGACGTGCTATCCAGGTGTTAATTTAAGGGACTCCATCACGGCCTTATATCATCAGATCAATGATGTAATACTGGATTGTCATTAATGGTGTTAGATACCAATTGTGATTTCGCGTAATCTAGATGATTTCACACTAGTCCACTAAAACACTTGTGTGTTCCTTAGTACTTTCAAGACTGGACTATTGTAACTCAGTTCTGTCTGGTTCGTCTCAATATCTACTTCAGAAACTTCAAAAAGTTCAAAATACAGCTGCACGAATAATCCTTAGAGTACCACGATCACAGCACGCCTCTCCCCTGCTCTGTACCCTACAGTGGCTATCCATACGATCCAGAATTAAACACAAAATTTGTTCTCTGTGCTACGTTTCACTGACGGGCTCCAGTCCAACATACCTATCTGACCTCACCCATGTGTACACACCTGCAAGATGCTTAAGCTCCTCTTCTGACACTCGTATTCTCATTATTCCCACTATGAAGATGAAATCATATGGACAACGCTCTTTTGCATACCAGGGCCCAGCAACGTGGAACGAATTGCCCACTGCACTTAGACACAAAGATACAGTGATCTCATTCAAGAGCGCTCTTAAAACTCACCTATTTCAACTGCAAGAACAGACTTAAAGACCTAATAATGTTTCCTTATCTTAAATATTTACAGCATGTTTTCTGTTTTCTAATTTCGTGGTGTTTGTTTTTATTTTTGTAATCATATCATTATATATGTTTTTTAAGTGTTGTCAAATGTTGTAAAGCGCTTAGAGCTTCTAAAGATTAGGCGCTATACAAAGTCCTCATTATTATTATTATTATTATTATTAATCTAAATATCCCCTTGTTGCCATACGCTCATTATGTGTCCATATTGACCCCATTAATTACTTATTTAGATCCATTGATATCCTATATTTCATTCATTCTCATCCTGACATTACCGTCTCGTTTAGAAGATAAGTCTTATCAGATTTAAATTAAAAGACCTGTTGATGGCAGCATCAGATCTAATGATACATTGTAGCAGACCACCCTCGACTGTATTGACTATTAACAGACCGACAAGTTAAAATTCAGCTACTTGTAGACAGAGGATGTTAGGCCTATCCGCATAAATATGTAGAGAAAATTGCCAAAAGCAATTATTTACATGCACAATTACCTAACATGGGGTGACACTTCCTGCATGCATCTCCGTTTAACAGGTACACTGGACAATAACAAAGTGTTAGATTCAGATATATCAAACTTCGTGTTTCCTACTGAAAATACATTTGTCTCATTTGATGAATTATGTTTCCTTGTACAGTTCTGAAAACTTAACTTTCTTTAAATCTAAGGTCAGGTGTAAGGTCAAACTTTAGGAATTATATAAGTCAGTGAATAAGGAATAAGGTTTTATTTTTCTTTTCTTTTTCTTTTTAGTACAAAGTTTAATTCTGTCGAATACATGAAATTTTAAACATTGTTGATTGTGAGTAGTAAATTCGGCGTTGTACGGACTACACATGTTCAATAGAGTTAAAACTTCATAGTGACTAACTGGAATTTAATATTAGGCCGCAGTCTTGTAGCGTATGTGAAAAAGATGTTTAAAAATGGTTCATAGGTTTTTACAGGATGAACCTGTCCTGGCCGAAAATGTAACACTGTAACATGTTAGATGTGCTTGGAATTTGTCTTCCCTATAACTGAAATGAATGCATGTTTTACAATGTGGAGTTCTCAGGCATATACCAAGAAATGTAAAACCACGCCTATTTAAAATGCCCTTTCGAATGACCAACATTCATTCATTTACTGACCACACAGAGTAGGATATAAAAGAATGAGCATGAAACATAGAATTCAAATCGCTTAAAAATAAATTGTCTAACACCTTAAAAGCCAGCATTGAACGTCTAGGTAACAAAAGAAAGTATACCTTGTACGATAAACCTTTTATGAAGTGAACTGATCAACTTTTATCCACAAAATTCTGTTATTCGAAGCTTGAAGGCACGTAGTGCAAAATATTACCTATGAATTTTTTAACCAGCTGTTTTTGCTGCCACATAGTTAAATCAGAATTTGGAATGAAGCAATTTTTTTCTTAAAAATTGGCACAGAAACATTTGCAACCTTACAGCAGTTTCGAATGCCGCACCGAAAATTATTACAATCGATCTTTAGCTTAGCAAAAGTATCCTATCCAATGTGTCTCAAGAAACCTTACATTAGCAAAAATATCCTATCTAATGTGTCTCAAGAAATCTTACGTTAGCAAAAATATTCTATCCAATGTGTCTCAAGAAATCTTAGCTTAGCAAAACTATCCTATCCAATGTATCTCAAGAAATCTTAGCTTCAAGATAAATTCAGACAATTTGAACTGAAAAATGTTACAACGGCACAGTACAAGAAATCTTAGCTTCATACAGGACAAATTCGTTAGTTTAAAGAAATTTAACAAAATAACTTGGGTATCGGCAGTAATATTTTACAATATCTAGTTAAAAACGCGAGTTGTGAAAACAAAATTTATTATTTGCGACCCGATCGGTTCAAAGCAACTACAACTTTTTCACAACAGTATCTGCCTCAGATGAGAAAGTCACGAAGTATGAATAACAAATAAACACAGGCATATATATGTATATGTACACACACACACACACTTGCATATATATATATATATATATATATATATATATATATATATATATATATATATATATATATATATATATATATATATATATATATATATATATATGAGGCTAAGGAAGGTATTTTTAATTATGAGGGATTCTGCTTTTTATATCCTTCTTTTACATCCTACCATGTATGATCAGTAAATGCGTAAATGTTGACTATTCCAAAAGGCATTTTAAAAGAGTAGGTGTAATTTTATCGTTACATTTATTGTTATGCACAGGAGAACTAGAGCAAAAAATAAACTTAGTGCGTTAGGTTTATTTCAGTTATAGAGCAGACAAATTCCAGCATATCACATTTCCTGCTAGGCACATTGAATATGTTACAATATTAAATTTTCGGCCAGGACAGGTTCATCCTGTGAAAACCTATGAATCAATATTTGAACATTACATCCTTTCCCATATATTTAAAGATGGCGGTTTAATGCTAAATTCTCATTAGTAATTTCATCCTGTTTAGCATGTGCTGCCCACTTGTCCCTAACGTACTACATTATATTACCATTGTAGAATCTGAAATGACTATTTAAATGCAAGCTAAAATTTTACACATGATAATTGAATACCTACTTGCAAAGCGATCAAATGGGAGATAACTAGCTGCACATATTTTGTATGACCAAGCGTGGCATAATCTACATAAATGTTCTGACATTGAGAATAATATACGCATCTTTGACCAGATTTACTTCGGAATTATTACAGATTTTAGACCACTAATAGCAATGTCTTCACCCAGCGTTTGTCGGCAATTCATGTCAAAACGACCCGTACTATATATTATTTTTGTGTCAGTTTTCTTTTTTTAAAACAAAAAATATAATAATTAATGAAATCGAATGAGTACCGCTTGCATGCAGAATTTCTTCGCCGTTTGATCGCATGTATCAGAGCCATATCATTATGGTAAAGTGAAATAATGGACGAGAAAGGGGGAGGCTAGAAACGAGTGTGTGTGTGTGTGTGTGTGTGTGTGTGTGTGTGTGTGTGTGTGCGATTTGGATTTTGAACGTAGCTTTAACAATTTTTCAGTCATATCGCTACGATGTCTGCATTCTGAAAGTCTGTAGTGATGTCTAGCACAGGGACTTAATGTCACAGACACGTAGCAGCTTGTTCCACCCAGTCACATTATCCTGACACCAGGCAGACAAATCCTAACACTAACCTCTTAATGCTGAGCGCCTAGAGAGGTACCTTCTAGTACCATTTTTAAAAGTCTTCGTTATGGCTCGGCCGGGGTTTGAACCCACGACCTCCAGTTAGAAATGAGCCTATATTTCAGACTGTGTTCCATATCACTAACAACAGATCATAAACATTAGAATATATCATTAACGTTAATTTTTTAAAATAAAAAATAATTAAATACTTTAAAAAATAACAACAACAAAGCAGTAATTTTATAAAATAATTAGACTGATATTATCTACTCGTGCATAAATTATATTGGCAATTTATTTAAATGGATAAATGTTTTGAAAAGACAGCAAAGTGATGTAAGTACTTGTTTATGGTCATAACTTTATGGTTCTTTTAAATAGCTGGTAAGGGCGTGAATGTTATTGGTTTGGAATGTTATAGGGTCCAAAGAAAACGTGGACAATACTAACCATTTGTTACGGTTACGTATGAATAATTACTTTAGAATCTGCTTATTAATTATAAGTGGCATACAAAACAAAATTTATTGATGTGTCTATCTTTTAATTTATCATTGTTATAAATTATTTAAATAATGATGCAGTTAGTGTGCGTTACATGACGCCAGCCGCATGTTTGGTCATATAAAATGTATTCGACGAGACATATTATGGTTAGGTCGGAAATAAATGTTATTATTTTCAGCTCAGGTTATAGTGCGGCATGTATAGTGTTACAATGACAATTTCACACCTTGTTTGGACTATAAACGGAACATTCACTGGTAAAAATCTATAGCACAGACTAGTAAATGCGATATCGTTAATCCAACGAAAACTCATCGATTGATTGGACAAGAACCAGTTCATAAAGGGAAACACGAAAACAGCTGTGTCACGCAACATTATTTATGCATTAAATGTAAGACAACTCACAAAGATGCAAGTTGCATACAGTTATGCAGATTAAAAATTAAGAGATCGGAAATTTGAACCGTACATTTATTGAAAATGTCAGTTGTCGAACTCCGGATCTATTAATAAATTCTAAAGTTTCATGGGCATGACCTAGGAAAGCTCAACAGAGAAGAATTACTCTTGATACAAAGGTATAATTTTAACAACAGTACTTCCTGAAAGAGTCCTATCAATTTATTTACAAGTAAAAGAGAAGCTAAACAAATTAAGCTCTTTTTGCAAGACAAACGGGTACACGTGAGGACACAATAAAGACAAGAGAAGAAAAAAACTTTAGTACTGAAGAAGTCAAGTGTTTAAAAAATTTTTAAAAACTTGAATTTTTCATAAGGAGAACCACTAATTCACGAATCGCCAGCCGTGGTTTAGCTGACATCAGCTGTTAATTATTGTTAATTACATTGGAAATATTTGTGGACCATAGACCAATACAAAAACCACATCGCAAAGTTTGTCAAACATCGCATGGTCTTGCATGGCGTCCTTCAAAGTCTGTCTTACCATGGTATTTGGACTGCATGGTTAGACAACTAGATAATGTTACTTTATAACATATACTTTATAAAAAATTTGCGAGTCAAATTTGCGAGTCATTAGCATAGACTTTTGTAAAGTTTTCCAAATAAGTAAACTAAAAATATATGCCTAATTACGAAGTGATACTTATATAGAACAAATAATAAGCAAATTATTTGTTTTAAAAAATACTGTCTTATTTTGGTGTAAGAGGTCGCAATTGTTACCTTTTTAAAATGCTGTGATAAATATAATAAACATTATGATCAATCTCTAACTCGCAAAGAAACTGTCAATTGAGAAAAGTCACGTGAGCTGACTAGGTATAAGGAAAATACAAGAGTCACTTTCTCTGGGCTGAAAATCTATTAAGGGCAAAAAGGATGCACTTAAGAAAAAAACTAATCCGAACATTTTACTATTTGTAAAAAAAAGTTTGATCCTGCGAAGGTTATCATTTAATTCATCATGAGAAGGAGATAAATTACTAATGGTTGACATCTACACAAATTAAAATGACATGGCTTTGTCTGATCGTTATCTGTAATAACTAATGTTTAGTTCCAACTAGCAAAATCACATATATTATATTGATTTCAAAAAAGGCGGTAATATAATTACATAGTTACGCAGTAAAGAGAAATAAAAAGTAAATGCACACAAACAGAAAACATTTCTTTTTATACAGTAAAGTAAAATAAACTAGCAGCACCCCACCCCCACCCCCACCCCAAAAAAAACCAACCCAAAAGAAACAAGAATATTCAATTATTTCATTTTTTTTATAATTAGAAAATTACCCAGGACATACAGATTTAAATTGACTCTGTTCACCGATTTGTTTACGTTTTCATCCTGATTATGTCTTATGGCCTGTCCCCAGTTTTTACTCCCTTGAGTCTTTAAAGTTAAGTCTAGAATTAAGTCATACTCAAATTTTAACCAATCCGATCGCTTGATGCTAGACTAAAGGATAAATCCGGATAAAAAGTGTGTTTGGTGAAATTACGACAAGGCTTCGATTTCACCAACAGATCTCAAGTAAATTCTTAAATTTAAGTTAAGAAACCAACGATATGATTGGCTACATTTTAAGTCTGTCTCAAAATTGACCAGTCAAATGCCTTAAGTCTAGACTAAATTTGATGCTTGTGTTGGTGAAACAGGGCCAATGCCTGGATTTCACCAACACAATTTAAGCATTCACTTGGTTTAAATTTATATCTGATCCAGAACTGAACGATTTGTTGTCAGAAGTAGAGACTTATCTTTACGACTAGTGTTGGTGTACTGCAGCCAGAGTTACCAAGTCTAATCATAAATGTCAACGAACAGTACAAGCTTAGGAGAAATCTAGATATGATTACAGCTTATGTCCCAAGCAATAAACAACATATGGCCATAAAAGAATAGCTGAATAATGCATAACTTAGTTCCCACTAGTCCGCGATGGCAGTTAAATATAATTGTTATGCAACCAACATGAAAACGGCATCAACTATTAGATATGCACCATAATGCCATAGGTTGATACAGACCCACAGCGAGAGTTGATGAATTAGTGTCTTTTTCAACTGTTGCATGAGTAAAAAATGCACTATGATGGAATATATCGAATCTGACGGCATATTTCAGTTTTGCATAATGGTTAAACTTGATATGTTCAATTAAGCTCACGTATCTGCCGGGTAACATAAATTATGGTTGATTTCCATTCCATATTAACTGTTGCAACTAGCATGATCAAACATTGATGAGGCCAATTTGATTATCGATTTCATCTGTAGGTGGAACGCTGTTGAGTATGTCTGCCCATGATTAGTTTACTTTAAAATTAACACACACACACACACACACACACACACACACACACACACACACACACACAGAGTGGATTAGGTCTCTGGTGCAAGAGTATGAGTTAGAGTCCTGCTTGGAAAAATTATAAGTCGCTAAACTGTTCTATTATATTGGTGTCAGCATTATCTCTCTATCTATCTATTTATCTATCTATCTATCTATCTATCTATCTATCTATCTATCTATCTATCTATCTATCTATCAGGAAATACACTCATTATGTCACACAATTGTATGCAAGAAGGCAGACACGATTAGGTGAAGTCGTCTTCTTGCTGAAGATCAACAGGATATTCATGGTATTATGTTTGGGATTAATTGATGATTCGAGGAATTCAAATCATTCAAAAATATCAATTAAAAGCCCACCATAAGCAAACTAGCAAATCAGTATAACTAAAGATGGAAACCATCCAATATCCGCAATTTTAATTTTTTATGTCCTCATCTCAATTTCCCCAGCTCCGTCTCATGCCCGGGGATATATTCAGGATTCGAAATCTTTGTTGTCATACAAACTATGATCACACCCCATCAATTCGTGTAAATGGTGTCCAAGTAGCAAGAAGAGCCATTCATGCAAATTTAAACTTAGAACCACCCACCACCCTTCATCCCGGGTCTCTCTTCTCCAATGGAGAAGGATCAGAAACCTTATCTGTGATCTTCTCATCTGGTGAAAAAATAATACCATATATAATTATTCTCTCCCTATCGGCATAGCTGGAGACAGACAAACAGACGGACAAATGATTTGGCCCATCATAACATATCCGCAAAAGTGCAAATATAATAAACCCTGATCTATAAAACTTGAAAAGGCCAAGGAATCACACCAAATGCGCCTTTACACCATTTATAGAATGTGATGATATTGGAATGATTTCAAAGAAATTTTAATTTTTGACTGGTTCCATATGTATACTGCTTGTAATGATACTTACGAATGGAATATAAACAACTTAATTAATTTGTGTGTGTGTGTGTGTGTGTGTGTGTGTGTGTGTGTGTGTGTGTTATTAGAAAAAAATAATTTGTACACAATAGGTGAAAATGAATATACTTCTACACACTAATCTGAATCAATTTTTTTTTCTGTACAGGTTTACTAGTTTAAATCCCATTTTCCATATTATTTATGCTCCAAGTCCAGATTGATTGCTGAGAGAGTAAATCTTGAACTTGAAATTTGAAAACTGAGCCCAGAGATCTAAGCTAAAAAGAATTTTAAAAAATTTCACCTAGAAGATAAATGTAGATGTAGATTTAAATACAAGTCAAAGAACACAAAACGAATTATTAAGACCTAAAATGTCATGATAATTTTATTCTATGACCACGAACAGTGTGTAAATCTTTATATATTCTCATGGTCATTGCAAGTTTACATGGCGAGAACATAAATGACAGCTGAATGCTTACCGCGACAAAACCGTTTGAAAACCTTGACCCCGGGTCTATTTGGATATGGACGAATAAGGGCAATAAGAATACCATATTGTTCAAATATTCTAATCCAACAGATTAACCGGTGTGCAAACCGTGAATATTCCTGTCCTCCGGATTGTGGTTTCACCAGTCAGTGCCCTAGTGGCAGCTACAAGAGAACAAATTTTGACTTGACACATTAGCCTGACGATTTATTTCACATCATTCACTGTAATAAATTGCTGCTAACGATTTTCAATTAATAATATTCGCGGCATGCCACGCCACGGTTAATTTATATGTTTTTAATTATATTTGTAGTCTGCCGGTTAGGTTTTATTGGCGCAATTTATGTTATATACTTTTTTCTGGAGCGCTAGTCTGTCCACCTATGGTGAAAGTTTCTTTGCTAATTTCTTATTAATTTTCTTTTGACATGATATATACGAAAGTAACTTTATTTCTACTGATGTACTTTATGAACGTCTTTTTTCGAACCACTCAAGGAAAGATCTTATTGCAGTGCAAAACTCACGAAACGACAATGCTTTATTAACCATGTATTCATTAAATTGAGTAGTTACATGTCAAAAACATTTTTCCTGACACTTCTCAAGAGGTTGCCATTTTTTAGTCATAATTTAGCGATAAAAACAGGTTGGAGTCATAGTTTGGATATATCTGATAGAATTTGCCCATACTATGAAAAGAATGGCTTAATCCATGTAGAAGATCGACATATTTTCATTCAACATGTGATACTTATTAGGATCTTAAAGAAAAGTAATTACATAAAAGATGGTTTTAATTTGATCGTTCATAAAATTTGTTAATCTTATGTCTGAATTTAATCCTTGTACCATAACCAGTCGAATGACTTTGCTTTTGATACCATGCCTTTACAAGGATGAGAACGTTTATGATGTACAATGATCCATTTTGCCGGTTGCTTGTGAGTGCTCTGTTCCAACGTTATTTTATGCTGCTTTATGTTCATCATAACGCAGTGCATTGAAAAGCTGAGTAAATTTGTTTACGCCTACCTGACACCTCACTGGGGTGTAGTCATTTAAATTTGGATTGCCATTATTTGCGTTGAGCACAAGTTTAAAAACATAACAACATACAGATTAAAAAAATTTCAAAGAAAATAAGATTCTTAATCTCTAGAAAATTGCTTGATAAATATTGTGTACTGGCCGCTTTGTTGTCGATGCATTTTTCTGCATATGAAAAGGAAAAGGCTACTTCACAAAGTCCAATAGCACAAAACGTGAAAGAAATTATACAACTTTTCGAAGTCTTCTAGATTCCAACAAAATATATTATTTTATAGGTTGTGATATAGCTGTTGTCTGCATCTTGTTTATTTGGTTCTAAAGTGAAGTGGTTTCTGTTTTAAAACTGAATAAAGAGCAAAGCCTTACAAAGGATATCTTTTGAGACCACGAAATCGAAACCACTAAAGAACAAAAGCAAAGCATGCACTAAACTGATAAAAGACTTTGTTCACACAACATTGTTCCAGAGATGCATTAACTTTGTTCACACAAAATCCTATTCCAGAGATGTATTAACTTTGTCCACACACAATCCTATTCCAGAGATGCATTAACTTTATCCACATGTAACCATATTTAAGAGATGCATTAACTTTGTCCACATGCAACCCTATTCCAGAGATGCATTAACTTTGTTCACACACAATCCTATTCCAGAGATGCATTAACTTTATCCACATGTAACCCTATTCCAGAGATGCGTTAACTTTGTCCACATGTAACCATATTTAAGAGATGCATTAACTTTGTCCACACACAATCCTATTCCAGAGATGCATTAACTTTGTTCACATGTAACCCTATTTCATAGATGCATTAACTTTGTCCACACACAATCTCATTCCAGAGATGCATTAGCTTTGTCCACATGTAACCCTATTCCATAAATGCTTTAACTTTGTTCACACACAACCCTATTCCATGAGATACATTAACTTTGTCCACACACACACAAATATTCCAGAGATACAATAATTTCTTAATGTAATTAATAACATTACTTTTACCTATTTAATAATGTTTTGACTTTTAAATCACATATACAATAAATATTGAAAGCTAACCTGAAGCTTTCGTCCTCGTTCTAAGGACTTCATCAACAGACTTATCTATTCTCTACTAACTGCGAACATGACCTGAGGAAATAGTGAGCGAAGTTAATAGATTCTCCCAGATATGCGGTAGGTTGTAACGGTCCCCATCCCTATGCAGGTTTTATTTTTGCGCACGGATGTAGATAGCGTCTCTAACCCCACATTCAAACCAGGTTTGTTCTCGATCTTAGATGTTTACTGGGTCCCAAGATACAGTATGACCAAGGCAAACATTGCGGATGTTCCGTGTTACCTCAGACTAGCTTGATCAGGGTCTCCTAGGTTCATTAAATCTCGCTTTCAATGTCCTTTCCTTTTCCCCGATATAGTAGTGTTGGCATTGACTTTCACCATGTCTTTCACACTTAATGTGATAGATAGGTCAGCAAAAATCTTTCATATCTGGGACAATCAGTAGACAATAGATCAGTCTGCTGAAGAAGTCCTTAGTACGAGGACGAAAGCTTCAGGTTCGCTTCTATATTTATTGTGTATGTGATCTGAAAGTTAAACCATTATCAGATATGAATAATACTGCATAGTTAAAGTTTCACCAAAATATAACTTTTACCGACAATATTGTTTAATACATCATATTTTAATACACTAGTATACAATTATAGTTGGATATAGCATGCCTTTAAAAAGGTTGTGTAAAATGTAAGAAGGCCTGCGATCGAAAATGGATATTGGAATAATTTCCAAGTTGTATTATTACATTTTGACTCAGATAATACTAAGTACCCAATAACACACATATCTTTACCTGACACTTTTAACACTGTACAAACAAACGAAAGTTGTAATCCTAGATTGCGATGAGAATACACATACTTCAGATCAATATTTTCAAAAACAAGTTCAGGAATATTGTGTTACGTTTTTGTTCGTGAAAAGCTATTTTTTTTCTGGCTTAAACTTTAAGAGCCATTGTTTGGACCAATTATGCTGTTTTATTAGATCTTTATTCGCGACAATCTCTATTTCAGTACAATAAGGGGATGAATAATGCAGAGACGAGTCATTTACAAAAAGACGACTGAAAGAGCTCATATCATCGTCAAAATCGTTTACATAAATTAGAAACAAGAGAAGCCCAAGCACAGATCCTTGTGGCACACCAGCAGTTATATTCATTTATCTTGAATAAGTATCATGCGAAAGGACTCTGTTTTCTACTACCTAGATAACTTTCAAACCATTTTATCAGATTGCCTGAAACACGTTATTCGTTCAGTTTAAATAATATGCCTCTATGCCAGACCCGATCAAAAGGCTTTTTATAGATCACAAAATACAAAGATAGAAAATTTTTGAGATTGTTCTAGTGACCTACATATACTATGATACATTTCAATAAGCTGAAAGATAGTGGAGTGACAATGAAGGAATCTTGATTGATACTTATAGGAAAGAGCGTTGCTATGAAAGAAATTATACACTTGCTTAAAATGCATCTTTCAAAAATGTTTGCGACACAGCTAAGTAGAGAGATAAATTGTTAATAAATGAGTACTGTAGAGATCGTGCGAAACGTAGTAGTATTAGTTTTTAACTGCACATATACGAGATAAAATGATTTCATCTCAAAGATCGAACACACTATAGTGGAAGTCAAATTGTTTTGACGCTGTTTACATGATACATACTGTTATATATTTTTACACTTACTCAATCACTGTAATAATTCTGATTCAAACATATTTGAAGAGTCACTATGATTTCATAGGACTTACATAAATACAGAAATGTGGGGTCCTTTTTGTCTTGCATGGGTGTCGCGTGTCATTAGTTATTGTGTGACGCATGTACGTGTTTAATTTTTTTCTCCAATAGTTATTCTATTATTGTCTTGAGATTCAAAAAGATAACAAGGATGTACTTTACTGCGTGTGGAATAGTTTCTGTTCATTTACTTTGAACTTTCTCGGTGTTTTTAAATGGATTTAGACAATGCTTAGACAGGGACGATCGTAGATAAGGATCCGTGACAATACGCAAATGAACGATTTCAGCGTCCTGGTTCACGCTTACCGATGAGTGGGAATATTGAAAGATATTGGAAAGTGGCAGATAGGCCCATATTACACGCTATGATAGGGGAACTCCACAAACTGGACATTGGAACAACTTAGAATAGAGGTTCGTTCTCAAGCTTACGAAGTCCCGTCCACTTTTGTTTTTAAAAATCGGGTCTCATTCAGCTTTATGAGCACAACAGAAGAAACAAAGGCAACCTTGAGCGACCAACACGTCACCATCTGACACGGACTGTAGTATTAACAATGTGTCAGGATATGAAGAACTTAAGGCCAACGAACATTTTGCAGAGGATTTCACTACGCCATGCAATAGTGGCCATGTGATGTCCAGCTATGATGAGTTGGTTTCATCTGATGATGTGACTATATCCAAAATGACGGCAGCAGTTGTTTCCCTAAAGAAAACAGCCAATTCCCTGGCCATTAAGGTCGATCGGTTTTGCGGTCCATGCCACTCGGATAACTATAGAACGAGTGGACAGGAGATGACCTTCAACATATCTTTAATGGCAATGGAGGTTGTTTCTTCGCAATGCTTACCACATGGCGAGACCGTACCGGACAACATCAGGCAGAAAATTCGGACTGGTAAGGCCGTGTATGTACAATCTTTACTTCTTTCTAATGTTGAAACTAGGAGTGTGAGATACTATCGGTCAAACGGGTTGGAAGTTCAGAATGCTGATCAGCGGCTATATCGGTCACTGGCGTTAGGAGAACTCATTACTTAATTCTCCAAATATGGAATCTTTATGTGTGAAGTATACCCAAATCACCCGAAAGAAAACTCGAGTACGAGAGATAAATAATTTATATTGTTATGAAATTCAAGGAAGTGTGTCGTAGAAATTGGAGTGTCGTCGTGCCTTTTCTGATAGAGCTGCTGCTATATATGCACAATGTATATTCCTGGTTAATTGAAGCATACCGGATAATTACATTGTCTCAGATGTGACAGTTTTTATGCAATCAAAGAACATAGCTGTAAGTCATAGCACATAGCGTGAGTCTCTGCTTGAATCTCATAATTAGTTGGCTTTTTGAACGACCCTTGTTAATTATAGCAACTCTTGCCTGATTATCACAGTTAAAGATAACTTTTGGGACGTCTAGTTACCACCCGATAGCACAGCAGCAGCAACAAGATGATATTGTTCAAGAAAAGTCATGGATAATTCTTATCAGTAATGGAATGTTTTAAAAAATGGCAGTATCTCGCTATAAGTGGGGCATATTTCGCCAGCTTGTTCCAGAAGCAAACAGGGACACAGATACATGCCTATGTCTGTGCGAGATTCTGTATTAACAGATACCATCAACCATTTCTGGGATACTGCCTTCGTCCCTTCAACACAGATGTCTTACCAATCTGACCTACACTATTTTCTCAACATCGTGGTTATTTCTGGCAAACATCAAGGATCGGGACTGCCTCAGATTTCATATATTATTCTTTTGTATGAAACACTGTGTCATAGGACAAGAAAATTAAAATACAACAAATTAAAACTTTATCTATGTGGAATTGTTTTGCATATTTAAAGAGCGGACTTTCATACCCACTTATACAGAAGATAGACTTCAATAATTTCGTTAGTTCACTATTTTACGAGGAATTAAACATTTCCAAACGTATCTTGACAGACCAATGCCTCCTATAACTTTTAAGACGCTCAAACAGCCGTGCTTCCTATCCCGTTCAGGACCTTTTTTCCACCAAGTATGGATCTTGTGGTGGAAATGGTATCCTGTGTAGCATGATTTTGGCTTTCCACGATGTGGGAAATGTTTCTTCTGGACAATTTATTTTTCAGGACGTAATCCGTTGCTGCTGATCACTTTTGATTGAAACTCAAATACTCAAAAACTGATCATTTACTCAAGAGATTACCTTGTAGTTTTACAGAAAACTTTTTTCATATATTCCTTTCCATCTAAGGTGAAATTTCTGAAAGTGCATAAAGGTACAAATGTTCTTTCAATAGACCCATTGTTTGTGGATCTGTCTAACCTTGTTCTAACACGAGTTTTGTTCATACATACTTTAAGCAGTTCTTTGCAAAACTATTCACGTGGAACAAAGCTTGTATAGTTGACACTCCTTTCGTATCAGTGCTTCCACTACAGCGGCTGCCATTCGCATGGAAGACCACCTGATCAGAACTCAAGGGCGATGGTCTTCAAACTGTTATACAAAATATGTTAGTTGCAGGAGTTCGTTTTCTCAAGTGCAGCTCCTCAGCCAGTCAATATTCCTGTTGCAACACATAGTTAGTTGCACCTTTATTGGTATATACAACTCCATGACTAGTTACACTGGTGCAGCTCCTTAGCCAGTTGCACCATGCTCTACTATTATTCCCTTAGTCTATTTGTGTCTACAGTCAAATGCATCTAATTTGGTGATTGCGTGCCACAGAGTTGCCCCCAGTGTATGCCAAAGTTGTAAATAAGATGTATATATCATTTATACATCTGAAGAAATAAAAAATTTATCTACCATTTCTTTTTTTGTGCGTATATTGTGCAAACCTTTAGAAAGAAATACAGAAAGTAGCATATACAGTTTGAGTTCGGTGAAAACTAGAATGGAACAGCTTCTAGCAGTTGGATTAGGCTTTTGCAGGTTTAGGTAAGAGTGTAGTTGTTTCTTTGGCATTTAGTGGTCTTGCGCAACATTGATCGTATTGGTTGAAAACTCTCGTAAGGAAACATCGATCTAAATTAGAGTTTTAAAATGTTAGGAATTAGTAACTTCTGCCATTAGTTAGTTGAACAGTAAACGACATGATAAGCAAAGCTATCAGTAACGATGAAATCAACCATGATGAGCTTATATTGATGATCAGCGGGTACAACATGTACAAAGAGATAATAAAAAGCCAGTCAAGGAAACCATTAGCAGAGTTATGACGTCAGAGACACATGGACGGAGTTGGTTCGTAAAGGAATTGAATGAAAACACGTTTTGAAAAAAAAAAGAGATTTTTTAAAAATTAACAACGAATACTATATGCTGCACGTTACAAATATGAAGGAAGAAGGATGGATTTTAGAATTTTGAAATGTACACGAGAAACATCAAAGATATAATGACTGTTAATGATGAGAAGGACGAAAGTGAAAATGTTAAATGTTCTGAACAAGTCTCAAAAGTCATTGTCGCTCCGAATATACATGATAAGCTATAACTACAATTTTGTATAATTAAATAGTTCCACGTCCGTGCCATATGAGTACTCTGTATTTGTAACTTTAGCACACTTTGCATTACAATAAGTAGCAGCAGCAAAATTATTTATTGCAGAACAACAGTAAACGGATCAGCATTTACAGGTGGCAATTATCTATTAAAATTATTTGATCCCCAATGGAGTTGGTGAAGAAAGAATTAGATATGATAAAATGTAGCGTTACATCTATGGGCTTAAACTATATAACAAGACAAAGTAAAACCCAACAAGCATTAAAGTTTCTAAAATATCAATTTATTTCCCTAAAGTATAAATTCAAACAAAGTGAAAGAATTTAAAATAACTTACAGTGCATGAATTCCTAGAATATTATTCTAAACTGTACTATCAATTTTATATTAATCCGGAAACTGTCCAAACGTATTCTGAGGGAAGGTTCTAATGTGTTTATGTACTAGCGTGCTAGCGCCGATGAAGAATCACAGTTCCAAATTCAAACGTTTTTCTTCAAGGTAATCCCGTGAAAGTAGAATATCATTATAGTCCTCGAAAGTTTCACATATTCCAACTGATTTATTTAAATGTTCAAGTCCTTGAATAATTTCACATAATCACGATTTCCTCTAACGACTGTTACAAAAATGGCATATGCACTAAAGAATCTTAATGTGGTGCTTTAATTATCTTATATAGTTTCTATGTGCGCACCAAATAAACAAAATTTGAATCACTAAAAAGATTAAATTATTAGAGTGTCATGTTCTGATCTTCTGAAATAACTGAATCAATCAACAGGACAAATACACTCCTAGTACCATGTGATGTATTCGTGAACTCCATTCGAACTAATGCGTGGCGTATTGTGACCGAATAATTGTTAACTTGACCTTGGAAATCGGCCTTTATTTATAAACGAAATTCTACACATAATGTACATGTACTTTTACTATAACACTAGCCAGCCACTGAAATTAAAGAATTAGAAGATAAACAACATAAAACTAAATGAAGTAAGTAAAACTATATTATAAATTGATATATAATACAGATGTCCGAAAAACAGGAGAAGTACAGAATACACGCTGAGTTCAATGTAAAATAGTTAAAGCAATCGATTGATTGGAAGAAAGATTGAGAGAACAAGATTTAATGACTCAGAACATAACGAAACGTGGGTGTTGCTTTTCTAATCTCTCTCCATCTACTGTTACGTATATGTAATTAAATTGCTTGTGTGTTAGTTTTACAGCTCTTTTTTATTTTATTTTTGTTTCATTACATTTTATTGTAATGATTATTTTCACGGGATTCGATATTTTTTCCAGTAAATTCAGTTTGTATAGAATGTCAAAGATATTGCATTAGCACTATTTTTAGCTCCCTCTGGTTCGTAGATTTTTGTAAACACCGAGTTAAAACGATTGGCTGTTACCAGGGTCATTTTCTGATTGCATGATGGCTCTAATTTGAATTTTATAATAAGATTCGCTGTGTTCTTCCATGGCGGACATGCCTACCGGTTGTGCGCTTCTATTGCGATATTCCAATTTGTATCACGTAGCCCGTCACGTGAAGCACTATGTGATCTAAAATCGAGGCTTAAAACAGCCATTTTCTACTAGTTCGAGTGAGTTTTATTTTAAACCTTGAGGGCTCAAGAGGTTTCAATTGTTGTTGCCAGTTTGTTTTTGAAGTTCATCTGTTTTTTTTTTTGTTTTTTTTTTGGAGTTTAATAATTTATTCTCTAGAAAACTAAACAAGTGTACCTTTCATAAAAGTTCTGGGAGAAAGAAATTCAGTGGAAATTTATTCTGGAGTTTAACGGAAACATTATAAAGTGTGATTCAAATGAGGATCTGTTACCATCAGGACAGACATCATATGACGTCATCGCCTCCATATTGGAATTTCATCGAGATTCGAACCCGGATTCCATTAGAACTGTTTAGTGATAGGACTTATATTTTTCAATCTTAGGATTAAATTTTGGATTATATTCACAAACCGTAAGTCCTATTTCCAATTTTACATTGTTTTCTAGGGAAATAAATTATTTTGTTAAAATATACAATGCTTGTTGGCTTCACACTTTCCTTCTGTTACATTTGTACGAGCCTATACGTAACACTACCCATATTGCTTATGGTAGACAAGAATGGATCCACCATGGTAAAGGAAACTTTGATAAGCCAACACTGCTAATTTTGATTGAATTTTATATAAAAACTCCTCACTAGCAGGGAAATATACCACCTCAGTACAGCATTTAATTGTGTATCATATTCACGCCAAGCAACATTAAACTCGAATACAATTTGCAGATAGCAATTCCATATATATTGATTGTACCAGGAAATTTTTTGTGTCGTTTGATATGAAAGCTATCACAGTATCCACGTTGAATGACTACAGTATTATCATGTTGTATAAATATGTGTGACTGTCTGATTCTGTTAGAAAAGACTGTATGGAATAAATTATACGTCATAAACTGCGACAGTTTAGGTAAGCGGCAGGCAATGCATAAAATACGGGTTCTGAAGTTGTATCAGTTTGTGGTTTAGAAATACCATTAGACTTTCAGATGAAAATAGATCGCTGCTCACTATGTTCTTTTACTTATTTACATGATTTCAGGTTTAATATAACACTGGCAAAAGTCTCTGAAGTAACAATCGGTGTAAAGGAAGATTACGAACTGGAAAACATTTGATAATATGCCAGACATAAACGCGTGTTATCATGCATAGTCAATACTGCTTTTCTTTCCTTTGTATCTCATAGTTGCATGATCTAGATAATTCATCTCTTAATAAATTTCCTTGTGATTTCATAAACAATCTTCGTATGTTTAGAATTTTGAATTTGTTACGATCACACATTTATTTTAAATTTCTTGTACGAACTATTTTCGACCCCTTTTATCAGTCCGGAAAGGATATGGTTTTGACCCTAATGGGAACACTATTCAGTTCATTCTTTCAAAGTCCATAAACGTTCTTATTTATTTGACGTATACCTAATATGTTGCCCTTATGTTAGCCACTATTTTCGCAAACTTGATTCTATCCATCACGTAACGTTTTCTGTCTCATCATAGATGCCAAATGAATCAGTACTATTTTCATGATTTGTCTCGTGCTATCACCGTATTTTTGTTTCAGTTGGTTGTACAAAAATTCTTATAATAGCCATTTAGTTAACTCTACAACTGTAAAGCCTGTAAACTGGTTAATAAATTTAATATGTTTCTTTCTCTAACGAACTTTGACTACGTCATCTTGAATAATTGCTCTCCTGTTAGATCTGTGTAATATACTGTTTTCATCTACAATATTTTAACTGTTCTTCTTTAAAACAAGAATTTCTTTTTACGTTGTTCATCAAGCTGAAGAAATTATTCTCGTAATGAATTGTTGCCTTCCCCCTCAAATTTGTATTAATCTCTGTACATTATTATAATTTCGGTTGTTGGTCAAAGAAGGCAACGTTTGCTAAATGCATGTACAGTGTTATACTTCTGTACTGAATGATATATTTTAATATTAGTTCTGGTACCTTTGTTTTTGTGCCTTTATAATCATTTACGCAGCTTCATTTGCAAGGAACATCTATGATTTTCGTCTGAAATTAGTTCCTCTGGAGCTAGCGGATGATCCTTGAGAAACAGGTCCAAATATAATGAAATCCACGTCCAAAATGCAACCAGTGTTATTGTTTCTGGTGTTCATAATTTTTTTTATACCTATCTAAGTTGATATCCAATTATCCAGTTAATTTTTTGCCGGCATGTATTGACTGATGGTCCAGCCATATTAGTTGTTAGTACTGCACACATAATTAATGACTTTGATATTGACATTCGTACTCAGCATCATATGCTATCTTACCATCTTTGTCCAAGTAGTGTCTATGATTTTGATTCAGCATATTTATCTATGCCAATTCCAACGCTTATTCCACACTCAACCAGCAGGAATATATTATTTTGTTAAAAGTCTGCGAAAGATATCTTTAACATTGCATTATGTTCTAATCGGGAGTATTATAATAGGGAGTAATGTCTTGTTCTCAATTTTACGTTCAAACATTTATGAATTCCTCCAACATGTCATATATCACCAAATCGATATATATTTCGTTACTTGATACCCATTGAGGTCCCCAAGTGTTTGAAGGTTAACTGGTAGTTACAAGTAATTATCATTCCTATCTATGTATAATACAAGTAATTTTTTTTCCTATCTATGTATCATACAAGTAATTGTATTCCTATCTATGTATCATGCAAGTAATTGTCTTTCCTATCTATGTATCATGCAAGTAATTGTCTTTCCTATCTATGTATCATACAAGTAAATGTCTTTCGTAATCTATGTATCATGCAAGTAATTGTCTTTCCTATCTATGTATCATACAAGTAATTGTCTTTCCTACCTATGTATCATACAAGTAACTGTATTTCCTATCTATGTATCATGCAAGTAATTGTCTTTCCTAATCTATGTATCATACAAGTAATTGTCTTTCCTATCTATGTATCGTACAACTAAATGTCTTTCCTAATCTATGTATCATGCAAGTAATTGTCTTTCCTATCTATGTATCATGCAAGTAATTATCTTTCCTCTCTATGTATCGTAGAAGTAAATATCTTTCCTGTCTATGTATCATACAAGTAATTGTCTTTCCTATATATGTAACATACAAGTAATTTGTCTTTCCTTAAATATTTATACACTCTACAACAGATTCGCTACGCTCGGCGACTTGGACTTCATATTTTGTAAACTGTTCCAGTGTTTCATTGAATTTTTCATCGCTTAAAGTTTAAACCAGCTGTTCTGTAGATTGTCTTTTAAGCTAAAGCTATCTTTAAACATGATGTCCTTTTAGCTGTTACTTCTTTTCCTTTGCGTAATGAGCCTCACAACTATGAAATATTTGCTAAATGAAATATATTGTTGATAGCTTCTTAGGTGTGATTTTTACTCTTTATCTGGATCACTCTGTGTCTTTATAAATCAGTGACCATTGTTACGTATATGTAATTAAATTGTTTGTGTGCTAGTTTTAAAATTCTTTTTTATTTTTGTTTCATTACATTTTATTGTAATGATTTATTGTAATGATTATTGCAGGGATTCAAAATTCATTTTCAGTAATTCTGTTTATCTAAGACGTAAAATGAATTACATTTGCAATATTTTTAGTTTACCTTGATCCGCGGTAGTGTAATCGCTACGCGAAAACGATTGGCTATTGCCAAGGTCATTTCGTCTAGTATAAATAAGCAATGTTTTATTTTTATATTTATTTCAGAGTTATAGTAGAGAGGGGTTCTTCCTACGTGACGAATGGCATTTTTCTTATTGCGTATTTTAAGTGTTATGAGACCACGTAATCTATCTCGCGAGAACGGGATGATAATTTGGGTGAATATATAACCCTTTCTGAGCGCTCGTCAGTCAGTTGTATTCCTGATACCTAGAAGGCCGGATAGAGTTTTTTTTTATTGTTGAAACCAGATTGTTTTTTGAAGTTCATTTGTTTTTGGAATTTAATAATTTATTCTCTAGAAAACCAAACGAGTGTACTGTTTTATAAATTCTGGGAGAAAGAAGTTCGGTGGAAATTTGTTCTGGAATTATTCGGAAACATAAACTGTGATTCAATTGAGGAATTGTTGATATTTGTACAAGGACCACATCTGACGTCATCGCCTTCCATTTTGGTACGTCGTCGAGATTCGAACCTGGATTCTGATAGAACTATTTAGTGATAGGACTTGTAATTTTCATTCTTAGGATTAAATTTTGGATTATATTCACAAACCGTAAGTCCTATTTTCCAATTTTTACATTGTTTTCTAGGGAAATAAATTATTTTGTTAAAATATACAAAGCTTGTTGTCTTCACTCTTTTCTCTTGTTATTATTGTACGAGCCTACACGTAACACCATCATCATCATCATCAGTGAAGCTAGGAATATATAGAAGTAGGTTAGTGTTAGGACTGGCCGGCCTGGTGTCAGGATAATGTGACTGGGTGGAACATGATGCCACATATCTGCTGCATGATACCCCGGTGCTAGACATCACCATAAACTTCTATACTGCAGACATTGTAGCGATATGACTCAAATTGTTAAAGCTACGTTAAGAATCCAAAACAAATATATCAAATTAATTTGAGATCTTTTCGACGTCGTATATTTTTACCAGACATTTTCTAAAATATTCACTGTATCTATCCAAATTGTATTTCGATGCTCTATGATGATCATGTTTGTGTAAAATTAAAAATAATTCCATAACATGAAAGATCTGTTTAAGTCTATATCTTTTACGCTAATGCAAGCTTTGTCTTCTTAATCCATTTCTGCATTTTTAGAACTGCAATTTAAATCGGTACCATAAAACGCTAATACCTACCTACATACATACACACATACATATCTTAAAATATTCGGATATTCGATGCATGACATCGTCTCAGTGATTGATACCTATAAATGTATAATAAAAACTATTTAGTCTTACTAAACATCCATCTTGTAATTTCCCTTTGCTATGCCAAATATCGAAGCATCATTCAATTACATTACCCATTTCGCCTCTGTTCATTATGTCAACAGACCTTGTTCTTTGGCAAAGAATTATATAGTACAGTCAACTTGTTCCTCCTGAGTCGGTCGTTTAATAATTCTGATTATTAAGTCTAGCTGTTCGTTACAGAATTAAATTTTGAGACTTTTTAAATTATGATCTCCTTCAAATATTACTCAGTCTCATTAAAGCAGTAGATAAATTGTGATTGTTATTGCCGCAGAGTCTACAGTCATCATCACTTCTGTTAAATGAACATCTGGGTCTTTTTTATGACTATTGAAAATTTACATATTTATACACCTCAGTGCTTTTCTAGTTGGAAGACCCTGTTTCATTTGTTTTGGGATTGACATATCAATGTCATCCTTTTGGTTTATTTAATTGAATTGTTTCGATATGTATATTAAAATCATTTTGCACATATTTTACGTCACTCTTTCATTTGTAGAATTACACCATTACTGTATGTGTACAACTACTTCGTTGTTATAAATTGTTTATTACATCACTGTTTCTGTATACTCTGAGATACACTCTGGTCAAAATCATGTTATGATATTAACGTGCTGATTGCATCTCTGTTTTAAGTTGTGATTTAGTTCACACAATTAAAAGTTTACATCTGACGAAATACGAACCGAAGACATTTCGATTTGAAACCCCTGGCTACGACCTTGTTCAAGGGTCCTCAGTTAATATTGTCCTGATAAATTACTTATATAAGCTTTACATCTATACTGTCATTTAAGCAACTTCACGTGAGATCGTGACAAATGTACAAGTGCAGAGCATATTCATTCTTGCACGTCAATCAGGTTTGGCGATTTTTCAGTGCCAAAACTGCAGTTTGTTATTAATTCGATTTAATTTAGCAATATATCAAACAACACGATGGTAGGCATGATCCAGAAAAGATTTTTTTTTTCGTAAGATAGCATTGCCTTAGTCTTGCTGTGCCAGTAATTATTGATTTTTTATCGTATTTTAGTGTTGTCTTGTCCCATAAGGTATTGAAAATATTATACTGCGCCAGAACTCTCGTATATTTACTACTATTTCGCACTTGCGATATTCATTTCTCATAATCTGATAAGTTAGTATATCCATATAGAACTCACACGTACCTACGAACAGTATAAACCCAGGGTTGTTATTGCCAAATGCGCCAAAACGATCAGTCTAAACTGTTCAAATGAAATCATTTGAAAAACGATTAACGTAAGCACTTATCTGTCTGCTCGTTATGCAGCTGCAGCTAATGATCTATGTTCTTTACAATTTTTAATGAATTGTACACGGGTAAGTACGGTAGGTAATTATGTCTCATCGGCGAAGATCTGGGTCAAGTATGCATTGTGTGGAGGGCATACAAGGAAGAGAAATTTTCTATCGTGAGAAACAGTCATTATTCACACCACTTTTCTAGCTGGCTTCACGTCTGAACAACTTCATTTATTAACACCATAGCAGAGGAAGAGAACAGCGATCTGGGGGGGGGGGGATGATCTGCGGTGGGTAGGTGGTTACAAGCAGATCCGTTTCAAGCTAGATATTGATTTCCACCACCTATTTTTTCACAATGATAAACAATTATTTTCAAATCTCATTTTTAATCGAGCTCGACAGACATACCGGGACGAATGTATTCTAAATTACTTCTGTAAATTTGCCTGAAGGCTGGTCTCTGAAAATGAGGAAACTAGAAAAAACGTGAGGAAACTTCAATTATGGTCGGATAACTGTACTAAATCCACGAGAAATAGAACTTTTTCCGCTTATTCTGCTTCAACCAAGACCTCTCGCGATGATCTGTGAGATCTTTAACTTACACCAGGGCACGGATCGGATAGCGATATTTAAATACGTACCTGCGGGCCACTTCGTGTGATGTAAATGTAAAATGTAAAAATACTGGTAAGAAGACTAACAGTAGATTACACACTGATTGAGAGCTGTATTCGGCTATTAACTTGAATGAGTACAAATGTTTTAAAATACTGAACAAATTTAAATTAACTTAAGAGAAAATCCGATGCATACGTCTTTCACAAGATGGTTATGTGTGGGAAAATACTTGAAGTTGCCACACGCAATGTGTTTTCCAGATGTAAATCAGTTTGTTTCGTCCTCGTTTTAGATTTAACGAACTTCATTTAAGGAAAAGAAAAATATTTTTAATCGTAAGTGGTCTCGTATAGTTTTACCCTCATCCAAGCGAAAGCACAAAGTTTGGGATACCTGTCATCCGGAAAATTTTGTTTAACAAGTCAGTAAAACAGCTTCTTGCTTTTTGTCTTCAAATCTGAGTCCTCTTGTGGTTCGATAAACTCGATCTGCGAAGACGGTGGAGCTCGTTCCACACCAACATTAAATCGAGAAGAGCTCGCTCCTTGTGCTGGAAAATCATTGTACCTGGTGTTTAATTCTTCAATCAAAAACCTCAACTTGCCAGCAAATGAATCACAGTCAAATTCATGGTTGTGACTTACAAGTGTGGGAAAATGATAAGCATTGCCTTTCCTTAGCTGACTTTCCCCTAGTCGAAGTGTTTTTCTTAACTGACTTTATGCGTCCATGCAACTCATGAACCAACTGCCCTTGAGATGTATCTTAGTACCAAGTTCGTCGTAACGTTCACAAGAAATGCAACATTTCCTTTCATGTCCATGAAAACAGATACCTCATTTTTCAGCATCTTCCCCTTATTCCCAGATAAAATATTTTAACAACGTTTCTGTAAGGTTGTGGTTACGTGGGAAATAACGTTCTATCAACGTTGCTAAAACGTTGCATGCGAGCATTTTTATTTGTCCTAGCTAATCTCAGAAATATACAAAAATACACATAGAGTGTATATACATTTTTACAGCAAATAGTGTCATTTTTAAAATGATGATAGGTAAAGTTTTTTTTACAACGTTGGACCGATATTGTACTTAACATTTCACAAGGATTGGTGGTATTCATTGTTTTGTATCTTTTTAATTTTTATTTTCAAAAGAAATAATTTAATTAAGTTGCAACTTTTGTCGGAAAGATTTTATTCGTCAGCTTTTATGATTATAGATATGAGATAAGATTTCTGCTTTATCGGTCTTTTTTACGACTGTAAGAACTGAAGTTTGTAGCTCTTCCTGTAACAACATAATAATATCAATGGTTCAGACGTAGAATTATTTGGTGATTTCATCTGTTTTGAATCACGGTATGATCATTAATGAATGATTCTATACTTATATTTTGGTTATACAATGTGACGTTTCTTTTGTGATGGAGAGATTCTCAATTTAGCTGACTGATCTATCATGTCCACGGACGCTTTCTTACACTGTGAACACCATGTTGCATGCAAGGCGGTACCATTATTAAACAAAGAAAATTAAGTCTATATACCATTGTTCAGTCTTTATATACAATGATGTAAATTCTTGGCTTATTTCTGTCACTTTTATCTGACTCGTATTAAACAAATGATATTGACACATTGGAGCTATTTTGCAAATAATAAAAAAGAGGATGGGAATGGATTTTCGTGGTAAAAATGCCTCGAGCTAACGTTTTTGAATTGTGCATGAACAACATCTCTCATCAGCTGTAAAATCTATCCGCAAAGCAATACTATGAAAAAGCTAGACCTGGGAGAACTGGGGGTGGAGTGTGTGAGATGAATGATTGGAGATTCACACAGTTCTAGCAAATCCTGCAGAATATGCAATTGTTTCATATTATGCCCATGATTATAATTGTCATCAAAGGCATTTCAAATTCCTGTCAATAAAGTCTCCAATAAAAGACTCAGATTTTGCTCTCCAATATCGAACGTCAGAAGACATACTTGAATCTAGCGTGAAAAAGCCAACAAAAAAGAAACTTTTAAATCGCAGTAATGTTTTAATATATATAGTGCTCGAACTTTATGCAATGATCATTAATAGATTAGGGGATAATTATTATCAGTCTTTGCCTTTGTGTGGATTCAAGGCCAAATCCTCAAGGAAGATAAACTTTAATCCACGGATTTTAGCATAGAATAGTAATCATACAAATAGGTTCTTTTCTATTATCTTGCTAACAGAAACAACCGTGACGTCTGTAAAATTTTTCCGATCCAAAGTAATTTCACAGCGAACTTTAAAATATTCAGTCCATGCGCTCTACATACGGCCTTCTCTCAATATGACTGAATTTTTATGATAAGAAAGAGGAAATTTGACTTTTATGTCTTCTCAGACACTGTAGAGCTGTTATCATTTTTCTTCCTCTGAATGAAACGTTTCACTTTTACTTATTGTAACTGACCTTATTTCCTATGAAATCACCATGGTTCGATTTATTGCTTTATGATATAATCAACTGTACAGAGAACGAAGTATTTGCTATTTCAGTACAAATATATCAGACGTATAGAAAAGTTGATACATGTTTAGAGTTTGGGTTGGGTTTGGGTTGGGTTTGGTTTGGGTTTGGGTTTGGCTTGGGTTTGGTTTGGTTTGGGTTGGTTTGGTTTTGGATGGTTTAGTTTGGGTTTCTGTTGGTTTAGTTTGGTGTTTTACGGCAACCCTCCCCCCCACATGATTGTTATTTAATGCCGATGCAAGTGGTGTTATGTAAATGTAATTTAATTACTTGTTAGTTAGTTTTAATTTTTTTTATTTTTATTTTATTCCATTGCATGTTATTGTAATGATAATTTTGTCTACTGGATTTCATTTTTTTTTTTTTTTAGAAATTCAATTCAGTTCTGTTTGACCTGATAAACAGCCAGTAGTTTGAAACGTTGTATCTAATTGCTGACCTCGATTCAGGAATTGGATAGAGTTTGGAGTAAACAACCTTGTTTTTATTCATTCTAAGAGTAAGATTCATTTAGTGTTTATCAAGGCCATACCTGGAGTACGTGACAAATAACATTTGTTTATTGTTACAAACTTTTGGTTTTCCCGGTGGGATGAAATTTTGACCCCTATCCGGGAATCTGTTCTTCGTTTTAGTCAGTCTTATAACTCATGTTATCATAAGAATCAGTTAGTTGTGCTTTAAACCTTTGAAGCTCAAAGGTGTTTTGTTGTGACCAGTTTGAGTTGAATTTTTCTATTTTTTTGGAATTAGTAATTTATTTTCCCTGGAAAATGCTAGTACTCATCAGAATTCTTGGACAAAGGCATTTATCGAAATTTATTCAGAAATTCTAAACTGGAATATTATTTCTTTGTGATTCAACAAAGAACTGTTGACACATCAGGACAAAGCAGACCATCGAAGAGTCACCGCCTTCCATCTTGGAATTTCATCGGGATTCGAACTGTGATTCACTTAGGACTTTTATTTGATAGGACTTATATTTTTAATTCTTGGATTAATTTCTGGATTTGATTCATAAACCGTAAGTCCTTTTTCTCACTATTACCTTGTTTTTCTTTCTAGGGAAATAAATTATTTATTAATTTTTACAAAGCTTGTTGCCTTCACTCTTTTCTTGTTACTTTTGTACGAGCCTAGACACGTAACAAGAAAATTGGCGCTCGTCCTTGGGATATATGAATTCTGGCTAAAATATTTCAGAAAATTATTTTTTTGAAACTTAAACTCCCCTAGTTTCAGAATTTTTTTAAAAATCCCAAGTATTATTTCACATTTTGTTTGAAATCTTTAGTGAAATCAACAGATTTTTTACAAATCATCAAAAGTGGAAATTTTGGATTGTTTGAAAAAAGATAAATTGCTTAAACTTGCCAGAAAATATGATCTTTCTGAGGCAAAAGCTTCTTTAACAAGGCAAGAAATAAAAAACCATTCTGGTCCAGTATTTGGTAGAAAAGAGTGTTTTGGATAAAAGTGTTTTGGTTTCGATCAGTAAGTCTGTATCAGACTCTGGCATAAAAGTAAAGGAATTAAAATTAAAATACAAGATGGAAATAGAGCTAAGGAAACAGGGACTTCAGAAGATAAAGAAGAAAAACAAATGCAGTTGCAATTGGAGAAAGAGAACGAACAAATGCATTTACAGAAAGAAGAAAACAAATGCTATTGGAAAAAGAGGCGAGAGAATCAAATGCAATTAGATGAAAGAGAGAAGGAGAGACAAATGCAGTTACAGAAAGTACAAATGCAATGAGAGAGAGAGAGAGAGAGAGAGAGAGAGAGAGAGAGAGAGAGAGAGAGAGAGAGAGAGAGAGAGAGAATATCAATTTAGAAAAAAAGAAAGAGAACTGGCAAGTGAAATGCACGTCCCACTTCACATGCAAATTCAAGTTTTGGTCTTACTAAGAATATTAGGTAAGTGCACCCTTTGAGACAAATATTTTCCTCGTTTTGAAAAAGTTGCTGAAAATTTGAAATGGGCAAGGGAGCATTGGACTCAATTATTACAATGTGTACTTACTGGTAAAGCAAGTGATATTTACCGTTCGTTGTCAGTTCGTCAAAGTGCTGACTATGATCTGGTTAAGGAATGCATCTTAAAAGCTTATGAATTAGTCCCTGAGGCTTATCGACAAAAATTCAAGAACTATAAAAAAGAAGCTGGACAAACTCATGTCGAATTAGCAAGAGAAAAAGAGCAGTTATTTTGATAGATGGTGCTTAACCAAGAAAGTTGATCAAGATTATGAAAGTCATTGACAACTTGTATTACTTGAAGAGTTCAAGAACTGTGTCCATAGTGACATTAAGACTCATCTTGATGAGCATAAGATCGAAACCTTGGAACATGCTGCTCATGCTGCTGACGAGCATTTCTTAGTTCATAAAGTTCCTTTTTGTACGCAAGTCTTCCACTCAGCAGTCTTCTGGTTAAAAGGTATTTCAGCCTAATACGACTCCTTCTAAAACTCAGTCTCGCACAACTTTTAAAAATCAAGCTTCTGATAAGCTTGATCAAAGATCATTGTCTCTCCCTACGTGTACCTATTGCAAGAAGAAAAGACACGTTATTTCTGATTGCTTCAAATGAAATATAAGCATCAGAATCAAGATAGACCTATCGCAAATACTGTTATTTCTAAGAGGTCAAGGTCACGGTCATGTATTGAAAGCAATAGATTTGTTGGGCCTAATAAACCCCAGTCTGATTTTATTATGGAGAATTATGAACCATTCATGTGGAAGGGTTCTGTATCACTCTTGGGTGATTCAGCCAATCCTATCCCTATTAAAACTTTAAGGGACACAGGCGCTTCTCAGAGTCTTTTATTATCAGGTACTTTGCCTTTTTCTAAGAAGTCTTCTTCTAATGAGAGTGTTCTTACTCAAGGAGTAGAGTGCGGCTTTGTTAATATTCCTCTCCATTGTGTAAATTTGTCATCAGGCTTAGTCTCAGGACCTGTGACAGTCGGAATAGTGACTTCTTTACCCGTTCAGGGCATTTATTTATTACTAAGCAACGACCTACCTGGAGACAAGGTTGTGCGTAATCCACTTGTAACCGACAAGCCTTGTTTGGATCTGAAAGTCGATCCTATTGAAAAAGAATTCCCTGATTTACACCCAGCTTGTGCAGTTACTAGAGCTATGAGAAAGAAAACTCTTGAGAATGATTTTGATAAGGAAAATATTCCTTTAGCTGACACATGTATTGGTCAGGCTTTTGATGAGGTCACTTTCACTCCTAATTTGGATCAGTCAAAAGGTATTGATCACAGTGATCCTCTTTTAACTACTCAGTCTCTTTATTCTAATCAGGGTGACAACGACAATCACTTGTCGTGGAACAGGATAAAGATCCTGAGATCTCCTGTTTGTTTCAGAGGGCCATTAGTGAAACTGAAGCTACTGAAGTACCTGTATGTTATTTCATTAAGAATGGAATTCTTATGAGAAAATAGAGACCTCCCGAGGTATCTGCTGGTGACGAGTGGTCAGTGAACTATCAAATTGTAGTTCCAAAATCTTACAGACAGGAAATACTTAGTCTGGCCCATGAATCTCCTTTGGCCGGTCATTTAGGGATTAATAAGACTTATCACAAGATCTTGAATCCCTTTTATTGGCCAAAAATCAAAAGTGATGTTTGTAAATATTGCAGATCTTGTCATACTTGTCAAATGGTAGGAAAATCCAATCAGAAGATACCTAAGGATCATCTGCAACCTATTCCTGCATTTGACGAACCATTTAGCAGAATAATGGTAGATTGTGTTGGTCCCTTACCTAAGACCAAGTCAGGCAATCAATACTTGTTGACCATTATGTGTGTGTCAACAAGATTCCCAGAGTCAAAAAATTCCCTTGAGGAATATTAAAACTAAAACAATAGTAAAAGTTTTGATAAAGTTTTTTTTTAACTCAGTTTGGCCTTCCCAAATCTGTCTAGTCTGATCAAGGGTGAAAATTTATGTCTGGAATTTTCCTGCAAGTTAAGTATGAATTAGGCATTCAAAAATTCAAATCTTCTGCCTATCACCCTGAGAACCAAGGGGCTTTAGAAAGATTTCATCAGACGTTGAAAAATATGATTCGATCATATTGTTTTAATATGGGTAAAGATTGGGATGAAGGGATTCATTTACTATTGTTTGCTGTTCGAGAATCAGTTCAAGAATCTTTAGGATTCAGTCCCTTTGAACTAGTTTTCGGACACACTGTGCGTGGACCATTGAAGGTGTTGAAAGAGAAACTTCTTTCTAATGAAGATGCTGAACTTAATCTTCTCGATTATGTTTCCAATTTTAAGTATAAGTTGTCAAAGGCTTGTGAGGTTGCAAGAGCGAATCTGCACTCTACTCAGTCAAAAATGAAATTACGGTATGATAAAAACTCAAAGGAAAGGAGTTTTCAGCCTGTTGATAGAGTTCTGACTCTCTTGTCCATTCCACAAAATCCTCTTCAGGTAAAGTATTATGGTCCATACACAGTTGAAAAGAAGGTAAATGATTTAAATTACATCATAAATACTCCTGGGAGGAGAAAACAAAAACAACTTTGCCATATTAACATGTTAAAGAAGTATATTGAGAGAGATAGCCAGGTAAATCATGCAATTAATTTAGTTGTACGTGTCCTACAAACTGAGGATTTAAGTGAAGGAATACAATCGGACTCTACTGATTTTGGAGTGACAAATCTTCGGAATTCAGAAATTGTGAATAATCTGGACCAGAAACTTTCACATTTGCAACAGCAAAAAGGAATGAACTTAAACAGTTATTATTTGAATGTAAGCACTTTTTTCCAGATGTTCCTACAAGAACAAACGAAATTTTCCATGACGTTGAAATTGTAAATTCCAAACCTGTAAAACAACACCCATACAGGATGAACCCACTCAAACAGGAATACTTGAAAAGGAAAATTCAGTATTTGTTGGAGAATGATTTCATAAAACCGAGCAAAAGTGACTGGAGTTCACCATGTATACTTGTTTCAAAACCAGATCAAACTTTCTATATGTGCACTGATTATAGGAAGGTGAACAGTGTGACTAAAACAGATTCATTTCCATTACCAAGAATCGATGATTTCATTGATGAAATTGGAAATGCCAAGTATGTCACCAAATTTGACCTTCTGAAAGGATTTTGGCAAATTCCACTAACGGAAAGGTCAAAAGAAATTTCGGCATTCGTGACTCCAGATGGACTTTATCAATATAAAGTGATGCCGTTTGGGATGAAGGGTTCGCCAAGTACCTTTCAACGTTTAATGAATATGATTACCTCTGGTCTAGATAATTGTGATGCTTACATCGATGATGTCATCATCTACAACAACACCTGGAAAGAACATCTAGAAACAATTCGGAAATTCTTTGACAAACTCACTGATGCAAGTTTGACAATCAATTTATCCAATGTGAGTTCTGCCGTGCTTGTGTAACATTTCTAGGACATATTGTGGGACATGGACAAGTTAAACCTATAGATGCTAATGTCAAGGTTATCTCTGATTTCCCTGTGCCTGTCAGTAAAAAGCAACTGATGCGATTTTTAGGTATGGCTGGATACTATCGGAAATTTTGTTCCAAATTTTCTAATATTGCTTAACCACTGACAAATTTATTGAGCAAGAAAAACAAGTTTCTTTGGACAGAAAAATGTCAGGAGGCTTTTGATAAGTTAAAAGCCATACTTAAGAGTGCACCGTTCTTAAAGCTCCAAATTTCAGTCAATCATTTAAACTATCTGTTGATGCAAGTGATGTTGGGGTTGGAGCAGTGTTGATTCAAGAAGATAGAAATGGTGTTGATCATCCAGTGTGCTGTTTTTCTAAGAAATTAAATAAGCACCAAAGAAATTATTCAACAATCGAGAAGGAATGTTTGGCTTTGATATTGACAATACAACATTTTGAAGTTTACATTAGTTCAGCTCCTTCTCCGATTATTGTGTTTAGTGATCACAACCCCCTTACTTTCATCGACAAGATGAAGAACAAAAACCAATATTATTAAGGTGGAGTTTGTTGTTACAGGAATATAATATTGACATCAGGCACATCAAGGGAAAAGACAATTTAAAAGCAGATGCACTTTCCCGTGTATAGAAATATTATTTCATGTACACTTTGTATAATTCATAAGAGTTCTTCTTATGTAATTTTTTTTAAAATCTCATATATAATTAATCTATGGTAAAAAGAAAGCTTTATTATATAAATCTTTCTTTTTCTTTTATGGGGAAGTGTTATGTATATGTTATTTAAGTACTTGTTATTTAAGTACTTGTTCGTTAGTTTTAATTTTTATTTTTTATTTTTATTTTATTCCATTACATGTTATTGTAATGATAATTTTGTCTACTGGATTTCATTTTTTTTAGAAATTCAATTCAGTTCTGTTTGACCTGATAAACAGCCAGTAGTTTGAAACGTTGTATCTAATTGCTGACCTCGATTCAGGAATTGGATAGAGTTTGGAGTAAACAACCTTGTTTTTATTCATTCTAAGAGTGAAATTCATTTAGTATTTATCAAAGCCATACCTGGAGTACGTGACAAATAACATTTGTTTATTGTTACAAACTTTTGGTTTTCCCGGTGGGATGAAATTTTGACCCCCATCCGGGAATCTGTTCTTCGTTTTAGTCAGTCTTATAACTCATGTTATCATAAGAATCAGTTAGTTGTGCTTTAAACCTTTGAAGCTCAAAGGTGTTTTGTTGTGACCAGTTTGAGTTGAATTTTTCTATTTTTTTGGAATTAGTAATTTATTTTCCCTGGAAAATGCTAGTACTCATCAGAATTCTTGGACAAAGGCATTTATCGAAATTTATTCAGAAATTCTAAACTGGAATATTATTTCTTTGTGATTCAACAAAGAACTGTTGACACATCAGGACAAAGCAGACCATCGAAGAGTCACCGCCTTCCATCTTGGAATTTCATCGGGATTCGAACTGTGATTCACTTAAGACTTTTATTTGATAGGACTTATATTTTTTAATTCATGGATTAATTTTTGGATTTGATTCATAAACCGTAAGTCCTTTTTCTCATTTTTACCTTGTTTTTTTCTAGGGAAATAGATTATTTGTTAATTTTTACAAAGCTTGTTGGCTTCACTCTTTTCTTGTTACTTTTGTACGAGCCTAGACACGTAACAGTGGAGTAAAGTGCCTTATCCCACCACACAAACCGATGCAGGCAAAACCAATGGTAGGATTCGAACCCGCACCATTTCTGTCGTGAATCTGGCACGCTTACCACTAAGTCACCTTAATTGCTTTATAAATGTATTGATATATAATACTGAAATTATTTTCCTTTTTTGCCGCACATACAATGAATTATATCCGCATAGATAATATGATCTACAGTTCCTTTTAAGTCCTCTTTAACGAAGAAAACTGATAACCTCTTTTTCTGATTGTATCTTTAGCCACTTGAAAGGAAAAAAATTTGAAGAAGATTATTTCACTATCTCATTTAACTTAAAAGCAAGTAGTTTGAATCGAAAATTGCTCCCATATATCGTTTAACCACTGTCACAAGTAGACGTCATCACATTATATATATATATATATATATATATATATATATATATAACTACTATATATATATATATATATATATATATATACATATATATATATATATATATATATATATATATACATACACACATTTAACGCCTCTCGTTTGTAATTTATAGTGACAGCTCAGTGCATATCAACAAGCACAAGTTTAGTATCCAAATATCCATTTCACTTTTCACGGAAAATTTTGTTTTCTTTTTCTTTATATTTTTCAAGTATATGCTTGATTTCTTCACTGAAAGCACGCTAAAAGAGACGCCCAAACATATTTTGTGGCAATTATGAATTTGAATACGTGGTATGGTGTTTTAATGTTTTCCTGATCATAGGGAAGGGCTTCATTTTCGAATGTCGCCTTTTGTGATTTGATTTCACAAGCTGATGTGGTGACATGACGTGACCCAGAATGTTTGTTGTTTGTTTGTCGGTTGTCATGCATTGGGCCAAAACATTCAGTAAAGTCGTTTTATGTACTCTCTCTCTCTC
>JAECUM010029125.1:0-12238 GCA_016617855.1 Megalonaias nervosa | reverse complement strand
GGATATATGAATTTTGGTTAAATATTTCAGAAAATTGTTTTTTGAAATTTAAATTCCCCTAGTCTCTAAATCCCAAGTACTATTTTACATTTTTATTTGAAATCTTAAGTGAAAACAACAGGCTTTCATTCACAATGTCATTAAAAGTGGAAACGTTTCTTTCTAATCCAACTCAGGAGCAGTTGGATAGTCTGAAAAAAGATGAGTTGCTTGAACTTGCCAGAAAGTACGATCTTTCTGAAGCAAAATCTTCCTTAACGAAACAAGAAATTAAAAATATTTTGATTCAGTATTTGGTAGAGAAGAATGTTTTTGATAAAAGTGTTTTGGCTACGGTCAGTAAGTCGGTATCAGACTCTGACATAAAAGTAATGGAATTAAAAATGAAATACAAGATGGAACTGGAGTTAAGGAAGCTCGAGCTTCAGAAAGAGAAAGAACAAATGCAGTTGCAATTAGAAGGGAAGCAATTGCAATTTGAGAAGGAGGAGAGAGAGAGAGAGAGAGAGAGAGAGAGAGAGAGAGAGAGAGAGAGAGAGAGAGAGAGAGAGAGAGAGAGAGAGAGAGACAGGAAAGAGAGAATTATAAACAAATGAAATTACAATTTGAAGAGAAGGAGAGAGAGATGGAATTTCAAATTTAAATGAAAGAAATAGAGCTGGCAAGTAAAAAGCACGATTCCACTTCACATACAAGTTCATGTTTTTACATTACAAGAAATATCAGGTTAGTGCCCCCTTTTAGAGAAAAAGAAGTAGATAAATATTTTATTTATTTTGAAAAAGTTGCTGAAAATTTGAAATGGCCAAGGGGAGCATTGGACTTAATTATTGCATTGTGCAATTTTTGACAATTTTTGGCAAGGTCCGAGATAACTATGCACCTCTGTCAGTACAACAATGTTCTGACTATGATTTGGTTAAGGAGTGCATCTTAAGGGGTTATGCGCTAGTCCCTGAGGCTTATCGACAAAAAGTCAGAAACTATAAAAAGAAGCGGGACAAACTTACGTTGAATTTGCAAGAGAGAAAGAGAGATAGAGCAGTTATTTAAGAGATGGCGCTTAGCCAAGAAGGTTATGATTATGAAAGTCTCGAACAACTTGTTTTACTTGAAGAGTTCAAAAACTGTGTTCCTAATGACATTAAGTATCATCTTGAAGAGCATAAAATTGAAACCTTGAAAAATGCTGCTCTTGCTGCTGATGTGTATTCCTTAACTCATAAATTTCCTGCTGTAGGCAAATCATTCACTCAGACGTATACTGGGAGAAAGGTATTTCAGCCCAATACGTCTCCTCCTAAAACTCAGTCTGGCACAGCTTCTAAAAATCAAGCTTCTGATAAACTTGATTCAAAGTCCTTGTCTCTTCCTACGTGTACATCTTGCAAGAAGAAAGGACACGTTATTTCTGATTGCTTCAAACTGAAATATAGGCATCAGAATCAAGATAGACCTATCCCAAATGCTCTTATTTCGAACAGGTCAAGGTCACGTTCATGTATTGAAAGCAATACATTCGTTGGGTCTAATAAACCCGAGTCTGATTTTATTATGGAGAATTTTGAACCATTCATGTCGAAGGGTTCTATATCACTCTTGTCTGATTTGGCCAATGCTATCCCTATTAAAATTTTTATTATGAGGTGCTTTGCTTTTTTCTGAGATGTCCTGTTCTAATGAGAGTGTTCTCATGCAGGGAGCAGAGAGTGGCTTTGTTAATGTTCCTCTCCATTCTGTAAATTTGTCATCAGACTTAGTTTCAGGACCTGTGACAGTTGGTATAATGTCTTCTTCACCCGTTGTGGGCATTCATTTGTTGCTAGGCAACGATCTAGCTGGAGACAAGGTTGTGATTAATCCACTTATAACTGACAAGCCTTCTTTGGATCAGAAAGTTGATCCTATTGAAACAGTATACCCTAATTTATACCGAGCATGTGCAGTTACCAGAGCTATGGCAAAGAAAGTTCTTGAGAATGATTTTGATAAGGAAAGTGTTTCTGTAGCTGACACATGTATTGGTCAGGCTTTTGATGACGTCACTTTCATTTTTAATTTGAATAAATCAAAAGGAATTGATCACAGTGATTCTCTTTTAACTACTCATTCTCCTTTATCTAATAAGGGTGATAAACGACAATCACGTGTAGTCGAACAGGAAAAAGATCCTGAGATCTCATGTTTGTTTCAAAGGGCCATTAGTGAAACTGAAGCTACTGAGGTACCTGTCTGTTATTTCATTAAAAATGGATTCTTATAAGAAAATTGAGACCCCCCGAGGTACCTGCTAATGACGAATGGTCTGTGAACTATCAGATTGTAGTTCCAAAATCTTACTGAGAGTAAATACTTAGTTTGGCCATTGAAACTCCTCTGGCTGAACATTTACGGATAAATAAAACTTTTCACAAGATCTTGACCCACTTTTGTTGGCCAATAATGAAATGTGATGTTCGTAAATTCTGTAGATCTTGTCATACTTGTCCAATGGTAGGAAAACCCAATCAGAAGATACCTAAGGCTCATCTGCAACCTATTCCTGCATTTGACGAATCATTTAGTAGAATAATGGTAGATTGTGTTGGTCCCTTACCTAAGACCAAGTCAGGCAACCAATATTTTTTGACCATTATGTGTGCGTCAACAAGATTCCCAGAGGTAATTTATTTGAGGAATATAAAAACCAAAACTACGGTAAAAGCTTTGATAAAGTTTTTTACTTAATTTGGCCTTCCCAATTCTGTCCAATCGGGTCAAAGATCAGATTTTAAGTCTGGAATTTTCCAGCTTGTTATGCTTGAATTTGGCACGCAGTAATTCAAATCAAAAGTGAAATTGTGGTTTCACAAAACTTTACTGGAGAAATCATTTGAGTCTTGTAATAGAGTTCATTCTCTCTTGCTCATTCATATTTTTTTTTCCAATTTAGATTTTACGGCCCTTACAAAGTAAAGAGGAAAATGAATGAGTTAAATTATAATATTAGTTCTCTGATCTAAATAAGTTACAGTAGTACTGGTATATTGAAAGAGATAGAAAAGTAAACCATGCAATTATTTTAGTTGTACCTGTCCCACCAACTGAGTATTTAAGTGAAGGAATTCAGTCGGATTCTACTGATCTTGGAGCAACAAATTTTCAGAATTCGGAAATTATGAAACATCTGGACCAGAAACTTTTATATTTGCAACAACAAGAAAGGAATGAACTTAAGCAGTTATTATTCGAATATGAGTACTTGTTTCTAGATATTCCTATGAGGACAAACAAATTTGTTCATGACGGTGAAAAGGTAGATTCAAAACCTATGAAACAACACCCATACCGGATGAACCCTCTTCAACAGGAATACTTGAAAAAGGAAATTCACTATTTGCTGGAGAATGATTTTGTGGAGCCCAGTAAAAGTAATTGGAGTTCACCATGTATACTTTCTGTAAGTGCGCTGATTATGGGAAGGTGAACAGTGTGACTAAACAGATTCATTTCCATTACCAAGAATCGATGATAGTATTGATAAAATTGGAAATGCCAAATACGTCACCAAATTTGACCTTCTGAAACGATTTTGGCAAATTCCTCTTACGGAAAGAGCAAATGAAATTTCGGTATTTGTGACTCTAGATGGACTCTACCAATATAAAGTAATGCCGTTCGGGATGAAGGGTTCTCCAAGTACTTTTCAACGCTTAATGAATATGATTACCTCCGGTCTAAATAATTGTGATTCTTATATTGATGATGTCATTATCCACAACGACACCTGGAAAAAGCATCTAGCCACGATTCGGAAATTCTTTGACAGACTCAATGATGGAAATTTGACAATCAATTTATCTAAAAGTGAGTTGTGCAACTTTTTTAGGACATATTGTTGGACATGGTCAAGGTAAGCCTATAGATGCTAAGGTCAAAGCTATCTCTGAATTCCCTGTGCAGGTCAGTAAAAAGCAACTGATGCGATTTTTGGGTATGGCCGGATACTATCGAAAGTTTTGTTCTAATTTTTTTAATATTTCTGAACCTCTGACAAACTTGTTAAGTAAGAAAAACAAGTTTCCTTGGACTGAACAATGTCAGGAAGCTTTTGATAATTTAAAAGCCATACTCAAAAGTGCGCCGGTTCTTATAGCTCCAAATTTCAATCAATTTGTTAAATTATCTGTGGATGCAAGTGATGTTGGGGTTGCAGCAGTATTGATTCAAGAAGATAGAAATGGTGTTGATCACCCAGTGTGCTATTTCTCTAAGAGATTAAACAAGCACCAAAGAAATTACTCAACAATCGAGAAGGAATGTTCGGCTTTAATACTGGCATTGCAGCATTTTGAAGTTTACATTAGCCCAGCTCGTTCTCCGGATGTTGTGTTTAGTGATCACAACCCCCTTACTTTCATCGACAAGATGAAAAATAAAATTCAAAGATTATTCAGGTGGAGTTTGCTTTTTCAAGAATATAATCTCAGCATCAGGCATGTCAAAGGAAAAGACAATTTGATTGCAGATGCACTTTCCTGTGTATAGAGATAATTTCTCATGTACACGTTATGTAATTTTATTTTACCTCATGTATAATTTACATATGGTAAAAGGAAAGCTTTATTATATAAATCTTTATTTTTCTTTATGGGGAAGTGTTACGTATATGTAGTTAAATTGCTTGTGTGTTTGTTTTAAAATTCATTTTTTTTTTTTTTTAATTTTGTTTCATTACATTTTATTGTAATGATTAGTTTCACGGGATTCGATGTTTTTTCCAAGTAAATTCTGTTTGTGTAGAACGTTACACCTATTACAGAAGCATTATTTTTAGCTCACCTTGGTTCGGATGTTCGTAAACACTGAACGAAAATGAATGGTCATTATCAAGGTCATTTTCGCCGTACTGTTAACTGAATTGTAAACTGCCTTTCTATTTTATATATTTTCAGTGTAAGAATTTGGTACTTAGATAGGTCTATTCTAGGCTACGTGCAATTTGGCAAATATTTTATTGCAATGTTCAAATTTCTAATCACGTAGAGCTATTACGTGGAGTACCATGTGATGTAAAATGGAGGTTCTAAACAGCTATTTTCTACTAGATCGGGTCAGAGTCGTTCTTAACATTTTGAGGAAACATTGTTTCTAATTGTTGTAGCCAGTTTGATTTTCCTTTGTTTTTGGATTTAATAAAATATTCTCTAGAAGACTAAACAAGTGTACTTTTTTATAAAAAGTCCTGGGAGAAAGAAATTCAGTGGAAGTTTATTCTGGAATTCTATACGGAAACATAAACTGTGATTCAATTGATGAATTGTTGCCATTCGTACAACGACTACATCTGACGTCATCATCCTCCATCTTGGAACGTCGTCGGGATTCGAACCTGGATTTTATTAGAACTGTTTAGTTATAGGACTTGTATTTTTCATTCTTAGGATTAAATATTGGATTATATTCACAAACCGTAAGTTCTATTTCCAACTTTTACATTGTTTCCTAGGGAAATAAATTATTTTGTCAAAATATACAAATCTTGTTGGCTTTCACTCATTTCCTTGTTACTGAGTACGAGCCTTTGTCACGTAACAGTGTTTTGCGCCCCAGTCAGTACCAGGGCCTGTCGGTTAATCCAGATGCCAGTTACGCGTGTGCGCGAAATCATCGTCGAGTTTTCATATCGCATAAGCACATCACGAAAATGCTTGATTGATTTTGCCATCGCGGGTAAATCAAGATTGGACAGCGGACGGGTCAACGGCGTGATCTTCCTCAACCTGGTAATCGAAGCCCTTTGCAGGAGGGTATTCGACGGCTCATCCCTGGTAATTGAGGACCTATTTCTTTTTTGATATAGGCACCGGCCGCCTTTATCTAAGCCATTCCTGATGCAGTTCCGACAGCCTCTATCACTGCAGCATTTGCAACCGCTAGAGCCGCTGCTGCTAATAATACTTGAATCGCTGCAAGGAATGGAAATATTCCACAAACTTTTTCAATTGTGTCACCTGTGACAAAGAAAATTTTAGTGTCACTTAAGCGTTGTTGTGTTTGGCAGCATTAAGCTGACCGATTTGAGTTTCGTGCTAGGACACGAGTAATAAATCCGATGCCCCTCATTCGACCATAAGCAACATCCAACAACAGTGTCTTTTCGGAATGTATCACAGCATAGCATCGATAATCACCATCAGCGTCTCTTACATGTGGATGAAAATACATGCTGACAACTGATTGACTCAACAACTTCAGATGCTACATTGAAAAGATTTAAATTGGGTACAGTGTCATGAAGTCATGCTGGGAAATATGCCAACCAGTTTCAACGTTTTGATATCGGTACATATATGACCACAAATGCTAATATGCAGTATGATTGTTTCTAAAGTCAAGCCGAATTCTTAAGAAGGTTCTTAATGACCGTTTAACCACAAAAAACCTCGTCACTTATAAGTCATCAAATATAATTCTCTCTCTCTCTCTCTCTCTCTCTCTCTCTCTCTCTCTCTCTCACACACACACACACACACACACACACAAGTTTGACGTCACTTTGCGCACTACTTTGTATCGCGAGACCACTCTGTTATGAAGCTTAATAAACCCAATTTATGATATTGCATATTTTACACGTGTGATAACAATATTAGGCGCGAGAAGTGACATCATATAGAAAGACACAGTCACACTGCCCCGTGAGTTACAATGTATTTGAAACAGTATTTCATAACATTATTTTCAATTGGCAGTTTTCAATACCACTGCCAGTCACTTTGATCGTAAGAGAAGGTATTCAAAAATTGCTTATTCTCTCATTACAATTTTTTTTTGTTTTTGTTTTTTTAAATAAAGTAAATAATGTTATATTTACCTTTAGGTTCAACATGATATTAATGACAAGTACATTTTGCTCACATTTGTATCACATCTCTACTCTGTTATTGAGCTTAATCAACCCACTGTGTAATGCTACTTATTGTGCACGTGTAATAACACTACATTGGGCGAAATATGGCATCACCATGTTAGAAAATTATAAACTTATAATGTTCCATGCGTAATAATGTACGTGAAAAGAAATGTACACTATATTCGTTTCAGTTGGCAGTTTTATTGAATAAATGGGTGGTTCTAGGTGGTCCGTTTTAACGTTTGGCCTTGTTATGCTTATTTCAACGTTTGCACGAACTACAAATTATGGGTGCTTTTCATAAATTTAATTTTAAATTAGCACCCATGTAATATCTAATTCTTTAAATATGTATCTTGCATCTTGCTTACACTTTAAATTTAGTTAGACACTATTCTGCCGATTGCTATACGGTTTGCACTTTTCAGTGGGAGATAATTTATTTCAATCTCAAGAATGAGGATCTTGTAATCAATGTCTTCAATGCAAGAATATCTGTAGTATAAACTTGTATCGCACAAAAGCAAGAAAAGGGCATTACAGCGAAATACTACACCACTTTCCTACATCAAGACAAAATGTAATTACAGTGGCTCTATGTATACTATTGATTTAACTTAGTTTAGAACCGTGATTCTCTTGGAGTGAAGGATAGCGGTACTACAATAACCGCAATGTTGTTAAAATTACATCAATACCTGTACCATCAATCACCATAAAAGCAAAAGGTTTAGATTTTGTAAAAAAAAATCCTTTACGGGAAGAGATGAATATGATTTCTGCTAAACTTCGTTACGTACACTATAGCTAAGAGCAGAAGCAATTAACGGGTTAAGTTAAGTCAGCAGCTGCACGAAAAACAGATCATTCCGATGTTACGACCCTGTAGTTAAATTACATATGTGTTAAAATTTAAATTCTTCTAATTCTTTGTTTCATTTTGATTTTATTTTTATATCATTAAATGTAGTTATTATTATTATGATGATTATGTTTGCATGGGTCTAATAGTTTGTTAGAAACATCGTATTTGTTTAAAACGTAAATGTGACTCGTGTAAGCACGAGCTTTGTATGATAGTAAATTCGTCGCAAGTAAACATTCAGCAGTAGCTATGTAAATGATTGGCTGATACTTGTTCAGGCTTTCGTAATGTCCAGATGGATTGCGAAATCACACGTGGACTTCGTGCGTGTGTACATGAAACTACGTATTAGTTTCTTTTATATGCTTAGTTATCTGTAAGAAAGTCAGTCGTAGTCGTAGTCAGTCGTAGTTCAGAGTCACATCATAACATCTTATAGAGTTTATAATACCTTAAGAAACGTATTTCTGTGCTGGAAAAAAGTTGTGCATTCGTACGAGGAACAACATGTGTGTTGTTAGTGCTGGTAGCTGTATTTCATCTAATGTCTAAATAATTATTTTCCCTGGAGAACAACACTACTGGTTTTGGACAAAGACATTTGATGAAATTACTTCTAAATCGGAACAGAACAATACAAATTGTGCTTTACAGTGAAAATTCTGGACATTCTGTGTTAGCCTTCGTCTGACGCCATCTTCCGCCATCTTGGATCGGAACTGAGATTCAGACTGTATCAATTTAGAACTGTTTATTCACAGGACGTATGTGTTTTCACAAATTTAGAACATATTTTTGGATCTTCTTCGTAAATCGTAAGTCTTGTTTCGTATATTTTCTTTTCACCGGGTTGTCTAGGGAAATAAATTATTTTTGTTAAAATTTACAAAGCTTGTTGTAGTCTCTTTCTTTGTGTTACTTTGAACGAGCCGATTCGTAACACCGAGGATTGATATACATAGCTGCTGGTTTTACTCATTTCATATTTTGATATTTAATGACATAAACATAATGTCATAATCTCATTAAGATAAGTGGACATGAAATCAATAATTCCCTATACGACAGCCCTCATAAAGACAATTGTACAAGCAATATCATATCCATACAATTAAAGTTCTACAAACATTTTCCGACCGCAAAAAACTACTCCCAATCATTATTGTTTGCAAATAAAACCAAGCCCCCATACATGTTTTACGAAACATTCACAGCTACAGAAACAGAACCCTACCGGCCACCATACTTATTTTACAAACATTTCCCTGCTACCGTAGAAAAGGTTTTATAAATATGTCCTGATCACAAAACCATACGCTCCAATATTTCTACTCGTGTCATAATATATACAGGTGAGATAGAAATTACAGGGTTGTCATCACACCAAATTCGCTAACCGTAACACAGAAAACACTTTTTGTTTAAAGCAACAAAGGCCTGTACAGCCATGAGTGCCAAGACCCCACCCCACCCCACCCCCGCATTCACGCGCACATAAATCTGCAAACTGTATTATGATTATAACTGAGATATATATTAGCAAGTACGACATAAATTGCAAGCCTTACCGTGATACCAAATCACCCAGTAAGTCATTTGGTTAAATGACTTTACTGACAGCAGGTGACATACCAATGGACATATGTAAATTTGTCATTGTTTGGTACATAATAAGAGAGTAAAGGTGAACAGTCATTCCTTCCTGAAAATAAATGGAAATGTGCAAATATGAAAATGTGTCAATTTTAACACAATAACAAAGCAAAGACGAACAGGCCTTAATTAGTATGAGCACCCGGCAAACGTTGACATATATCCATTCCTGTGCATGGTATGATGTAAGGGCGAATAGTCCTTCTTTCGTAACAGCAAAATGATAACCTGTAATTAAGAAGTTTGTCCTTTTCAATGCATAATAAGAGAGTAAGGTCGCACAGGCATTTCTCTGTGACAGCAACCAGCAAACCGCGGTGCAGGTATAGCTTGCACGTGCAATTTAAGCTAGGATAAAATCTGTTTGGCAAGGTTTTAATTGTTGGAACTCTAAAAATAGCTGTTTAAAGGTACTCGCTGTGAGTGACTAGATGAAACAAAAAGCGAATGGCTACAAGAATTAATCCATGAATGCACGATTGTAGACGAAGACAAGATTACTGAAAACGACTTTACGACTGTTGCATTAGATTACAAAACAAAGCACAAGTGTAGTCATTTTCTGCAAGAACACGATTAGGAGAACTATTTTAATTTAGCGATGAAATGGTTCTTTTGGCCTGAAAAGAAGAAATTAAATTGAACAATATTTTAACTTGAGTTCGTATGGAATAATTGATGTTACACACCCATGAAAATATTCGTACATTTGTGCCATTTAGGATCGAAATCGAACTTAAATACCAACCACTGAGACCTACCGGTATCATATGTTGAGAAGAGAAGGTAAATGTTCATTGTTTCCTTTATATATGAAGCCTTAGATCTTTTAAAAAAGCAAACCACTTATCATTCTCCTGTAACTCACATTAACGTTGGACTAAACAATGTCATTGATGTCGATATTATATTTGTCTTATCTAGAGACATGATGATGAAACTTGCCAGTGTTGCTGGTTACAACAACAACTTGGAAAACCCATCAGATACTTTTAAACTAGAAATAAACATTTATTAAGATTATGATAACAGCTGCCGATAAATAGTCTCTAACAATTCTCTAAAAGGTTAGGAACGAAATAGAACAAGAGAATATCACAATTATGCAGGCACACAGACAAAACTGATAATAGTTTGTTGCTTTTTTTAAAAAAAACAACGAGGCTGTCGACAATTAAAACCGCTCATGATTGAAGAGATATAGATCACGAAAAAAGTAAATAAGCGCTTATCTTTATGATAAGGATTAAAGCAGCTGGCTTAATTAACCATTTGCGAAGGATTACGCATTTTGTCTCCTTTATCATTCTTGCTTTTTGTCTATTTTTCAATTGTGTTTTAATGTATAAACCTTTCATTAAAACTGACAAAGACGCTAATCAACTCTAGTGTAAAGATATTACATTATCAGCCAATAAAGAATAATTTGTCCAAATCATTTAAAGTGTCAGATCATTACGTTGCCACATTCATCTTGCAGTATTGATGCTCCTCTTTTAGGTTGCTAAATCCAACGCTTGATAAGGTTTGTTTCCGTAAGTTGATCAGTGCTAACTAGTTCTTCACTGCTACTACCACCCACGTCCCTATGCAACTTTCTGCAAAGCCTTATACAAGCTGTTCTGTGGTTCGACATAGAGTTGCTTCTACCATACGTATATATAATAATAATAAGTGAAGGAATTGCCACATAGTTTTCATTGAAATGTTGTTTTAACATTAGCCTAATGGTGCTTTTAAATATTAAATTTGTATTATGGATATTTTCTCTTAAGTTATTGTCTCAATCAGTCAAATTTCTACGTACCTCTGCTCCTATACTTCCATATGTGTACAATATCTCTTGCAGTTTAATTTTAATTATAGCATAATTTGCTTTACTGATAGCTTTCTGAAGTTCCTTTTTCAGACATTTCAGCGTTTAAGTTCTTTGCTTATATTCTCCAACTGACATCTTCAAACGCATTCACAGAGCCAACTAATTCTCCTTCTTCCTGTAGTGTAAATATTCTACTAACACTTCCTTCTTCTTAATCATTGTGAAAAGATTATTGAAGTTCATGAATTGAACTTGCAATGTCAGTAACTCATTTTTAATTTAATATTTATATTGCTTGCTTCATTTATAATTGTTCTAACTTTATTTCATAATAATATGTAGTTGCTGTCTGATTTGCTGTGTAACGTGTTTGACACAATCACATTATATGTAGGGTCAATAAATATTTGTCTTTGAAACATTTGCACGTCATTATGCAGTTTCCATATATTTTTTCGGTTATTCCAGTTTAAAGATATTATCACCTAACTTTCACCTGCTTTTGGAGCTATAAAGATAGGTAATCGAAGACCAAACAAAATATCAACGTCATTGTCAGCTGTCTTTACAAGAAATAATAACTCTTATAAGAACATTCATACTAAGTGATGCTATGAATAAATTAAAGACAGAGCTAAAACAGGATTATATAAAATCAAAGTTCATTAGATACATTACCGGCGGGGTGGTGGTGGTCTTTTACGTTGATATTCTCTTACGCTGAAATTGTCTCTATTTGCAATGTGCGTTTGATTATAGTAATCAAACTCTTAAACTTAAAACAAACCTACGGATGAAATTCAGAACACTGGAAACAACACGTTATAAAATAAAACACAAATATTATGCCCAAAAATGTGTACTTAATGATTTGCAATTAATGCATTTATTCACTGAATTTAGCTGTATCCACTATAGTTATTACAATAGTGTCATTAAAGACAGCTAAAAACAAATCAGACAACCCACGATTTTAAGCGAACTGAACATTGTCATTTGAATTACA